>OU426852.1:5980541-6000541 GCA_911387685.1 Dolichovespula media | reverse complement strand
ATTCATACAACGAGAAATGGATTTCGCGTTTTCCAGTCAAGAGCCAATGTCGAATTTCCGAACATTGAATTATGAGAAAGAGAGAGAGAGAGAGAGAGAGAGAGAGAGAGAGAGAGAAAGAGACAGACAGACAGACAGACAGACAGAAAGAGAACGAGAGAGAAAGAGGAGAGAGAGAGAGAGAGAGAGAGAGAGAGAGAAAGAGAGAGAAAGCGGAAATAAGAGGAGGGAAGAATCGTTTAATTAAACCGTCGTGATGGCGCGGAAGAACCGCATACGCGAGAACTTTGTAAACCGGGACAAAAAGTGCCAGACTAGATTGGAATACGATTGCAATGTATTCGTGGCACGTGCTACGATAAGTTGAATCGAATGGAGAAATTACGTAGATGAAAAGTACGACGACAGACGGAATCATCTAAGATTGTAAAAGATAAATCGTAAGAAGGAAGAAGAGAGAGAGAGAGAGAGAGAGAGAGAGAGAGAGAGAGAAATGAGACAGATGGACAGATTGATTAATCAATATAGAACCTGTTGAGTCATTATCCTTCCTTTGAATAATTAACGTTCTTGTTATCGATGTTTAATCATTTGAATTTCTATAATGGTCAATGATTAAAGACTGTTTTTTATAAGATAGTGAAACATTCCACTTGTTTTCAACTTACTTTGAAATTTCGAATTCGATAATGAAAAAGTCTATTTATATGTGTATGTATAGACTTGTATATATAGATATTATATATAAAAATGTATTTATAAAAAATGAATACAATTATATAACTATATTATACCAGTACAATATAATTATATTACTAGTTGTAGCTAAGTAACGCATATAATCAGTATAGTTATACTATAGTAAATATAACATTGTAATTAAAAAATCTGCAAAACTTAACATATTAAATGTATTAAATTCATTTCATAGAAATCAAAGATATAAAATAAATAGTCATATATCTGCTAATACGAATACTTTAATTGTACTGTATTAATAATACAAACAATATTTCAACTTCTACGTTGTACGCTGGTTTTCTTTTTTCTTTTTTTTGTTTTTTTTTGTATACTTGAAGCAAAACGAATGAATTTATTATTGTCGATTTAACTTGATAACGTCGATATGCATATGTTAAAATCTCGATAATTACAAGAAAGATCTTCTCTTTTTTTTGTATTCTCGTTTGATACACGAGCAAACAATCGTTCGTTAAGATCACAGATCTCTCTCATCTTTATTCTTACTTCTACCGTTGAATGATATTTCATGTTTCGAAAGCTTTCAAACATTTTTACGATAATTTAAGACGCATCTCTCATTTTACTTAAATATCTATAAATATTATATATATATATATATATATATATATATATATATATATATATATATATATACGTTTATACACACTTTTTTTTCGTTTCATTAATTGACGAAGACGTACAGTAAGAAACGAACGTATTGTTTTATATCTTTCGTTCCCTTCGTCTTGTTTACCAGCCAAAATTCCATTTTCACGAAAGATACCCGGTATCTTTTCGTGTGCGCCAAAGTAGTGCCGATACCTTAGCGAACGTTGGAATGGAATGCGACTTTATCACTGTGCTAACTAACGAACATTCCACACGAGTACACACGAACTTATGCGTAAAAAAGAGAGAGAGAGAGAGAGAGAGAGAGAGAGAGAGAGAGAGAGAGAGGAGAGAGGGAGGGAGGGAGGGAGGGAGATCCCGAAGCGGCGCAAATATTTGCCGAAACGAATATTTTTTTTTTCTCCCTCCCCTTTCTCAACTCTTTCTTTCCTCTTTCTTCATCTTTTCCGCTATCTTTTCTCTTTAAACCTTCGACAATACACTTAGCCGACAAACATTGCGTGCGATTATGCAGGAATCTCGAGTGTAAAAGTAAGAAAAAAAAAAAAAAAAAAGAAAAAAGAAAGAAAGAAAGAAAGCAAAAAGGAAAAGGTAGTCTTCTCGAAATATCGATTATACTTCGTTCTATGGTCCACAGTGTGTAAGTACGAGTTAACAATGACACCAAAGAATAATTTTTAAATGGTAGTCGCACGTTATTTGCGTTTAATAATGGAATGAGATTGAGAGAAAAGGAGAAATGAGATATACAGATTTTTTGTCTTTTTTTTTTTAATATATTAAGGAACAGAATGTTATGAATACGAACAGCATATATATATATATATATCGTATATCATTGACGTGATATAATAAAATGAAGAAAAATTTGTTAATTATCTCGAAGATATGAAAACGAATGAATATCAACGATCTATGAAGCAAGCGTGCAGTTTTCAAAATAATATATATTTATATTATTATATGTGTTACGATAAAATTGGAAAAGTCAAAAACAGAGAAAAGCAAAGTATATCGAGAAGTACTATGCTATAAATGTGAATAACGTAAAACGTTTAAATTCGTTCAAAACGTTAAAAACGTTCACATATTGTTGTCGTGCCACAATATTATAAAATAAAAAATAATATAAAAAATAAAAAAAAAAATATAACAAAATAATTAAAAAAAAAAAAAAAAAAGAATTAAAATATATCAAAGGAATTCGATTCGTGAATAGTTTGAATATTTTACGCTTATTGATTGTTGTCGTGAAAGAATAAAAAAGAAGAAGAAGAAAAGAAATGAAGGAGAAGTAATTAATAAAAATAGAATTAATCGGAAAAGCTGATAATATATGAAGTTAGACGATTAATTATGAACATCGGAATTCGACGCGCATTCTCGTTCGAGATAAAACGTCTTTACGAGTGGCTGCTAACGAGTGCATATTACGGTTAAAATATATAAGCGTATATACATTGTAGAAATGTGTATTTACGTTTGTATTAGAAGAATATACATTCTGTCCGTGATAAATCAGACAATTTTGACGAAGCGTCGACGCCGCAAGTGTTTTTGACAACAACAAGGACGCCTCTCATCCAACGTTCTCGAGAAATAAATAAATCATGGCTCCAATTAGGCTGTAAAGCCCATTCTAAGTTCAACCGATGCATAGATACGATTTCTTACGTAATAATCGAAGATAGTGTTCGACTCCGTCGAAAATATTTTTGTTCAAGGATACGACGCAACGTCGATTGTTCGAATAATAACTGATACTGATAATAAGAAAGAAAAAAAATTAATTCAAAAAGAAAAAGGAAAAAACATCAAATTTGTTCATTCATCAATGTCTCGCATTTATATATTAATAATAAGGAAACCACAAACAAGTTCACAGATTGGCAACGTCAGAGTAATTATTCGAACGCGTTTTCTGGAGAGATTGATATTTAATTTTGTAATAAAAAAAAAAAAAAAAAAAATAAAAAATTATGTTATCTACAACACGTCCAATAATTTCACGCAAGAATGTTATAGAAGAAAAAAATCGATCCATTAAATATCCAAACAATTTCTCGAACTACGTCAATCTTTACGACGCTAAATTAGCAATTAATATTCGTACTCAGCTTTCAGTAGCGGATGTACTTACATACGTTCAACCGAAGGACTATTTAAAATATATTAGAAAAAAAAAAGTGTAAGTTAAAATACGATGACACTGTTTACCAAATCTACTTGTCAACGGTGGAACTCACGTGTTTGCTGTATAAAGAAAAAAAAAAACGACATCGTGAAAGGCACTCCAAAAATACAAAATACGTCAAATATTATAGACGGAATAAGTAATGAAAGAAAAAAAAAAAAAAAAATAAATAATGAAAGGAAAGAAAAAAATTCGATTAAAGCGGAGAATATGATATTCGATTTGAAGGTTCTTTTTAATATATAGAAAAAAAAGATGTATATATATATAAATCAAGATATGTAGGAAGAAGTGTATTATAGAGGATTAGGTTTCTTACATCTTACAGTGCCACGTTTCGGATCGATAATGTATTTGTCCACAATACTGATCGATACTCGGAGTTCATATTTATTTTTAAAGAGCGCTCTGAGTACTCCGAAAGAGTACTGATTATGCATTAAGATTAACACGATTAAAACTTCGTTGGCCAACATCGTTGAAATTAAGAAAAGTCCAAAAGGAAAAATATATATATATATATATATATATATATATATATATATATATATATAAAACGAGAAATTTCGAACGATAGTTCCATTAAATTTCTTTTAGATTCTGTCTCACGCGAGAATATCAGTAAATGAGATTTGCCGACTTCTTAAACGAAACAGAAACGAATTTCAGCAATCTCGATATATGTATGTATATCGGAAAATCTCATTTGCAAACATGTACGACGCATACGGAAAGAAAAAAAAAAAAAAAAAAAAGAAAAAAAGAAAAAGAAAAGAAAAAGAGGCTAACGCAAGACGGCAAAATATGATCAAAGAAAAAGGTTTTATTAAAGGGGAGGGTAGGGGGAAGGAAATATATTTCCAACTCTATTACAGCGACGATCAGGATCTACGATAAACACAGAAGATACAAAGAAAGGAGAAAAAAGCGAAAAAGAAAGAACTATTGATCATAAAACTTATTACATGTTATAATATATCGAATTAAAGTCGAACAAACTAAAACTCTCTTATCAGTCTCTTCCGTTCTTATTAATATCGTAAGAGACATATGAACGATCTAAAATGTAAATGCAATCAGTAGAAATGAAGATATAAATCACGCCGTGTGGTTAACTCTACGATCTCGAGAGAACAAGATTAATCGGAAAGGTGAGAGAAAGAAAAGGAAAAAAAGCAAAAATAAAATTGCAACTATGTATCTCTCGGTATAGAAACGTTAATTGCAAAGCCAAACATAACGGCGTGCCTTAATGTATTCTCTTTTCTTATAAAAAAAAAAAAAAAAAAAAAAAGAAAGAAAATGCGACTTACGTGTTTGGAAACGTGTAATGATATCAGAAAATGAGACTTGCAAATTTAATTCATACTGCGCTCGCGCATTCACACACACACACACAAACACACACACGCGCGATACAATTGTGTGAGCCGAAGATGTTTGGATTTTTCAAAAAAAAAGAAATAAATAAATAAAGGACGGGGAGAGGGACAATTATGAACGTATTTTTACGTTATATAATAATTATTAAAGAAGTTGAAACGATTTTTAAAAATAATCCTTCGAATATGTTGTATCACGAATGATAAGAAAATATCAACGATATTATGTTAGACAGAATGAATTAACGTTAAATGATGACAATACTATTTCAGATATCGATCAACGTCGTTAATCAAATCGAGTTTATTAGTGTCGGACACATTAAACAATTAAAGTCGAGTAATCGCGAAATTTATTGCTCGATAATTGCTTACGTATACGAATGACATAAAGCTCTTTTGTCAATAGAAAAGCTTTTACGTTTCCCATAACAATGTTATATTACATCGTATTTGGTACGCGTTATGCGAACATTCATAAACTGTTATATATGTTTTTTTTTTTTTTTTTTTTTTTTTTTTCGAAAGAACTCGTTGACGTCTCTTGAACATAGCAGACACACAAATATGAGAAGATTACGTATTCGTCGTTGGATTGAACGGATCATGGTTCATTGAGACAGACTGTATGATATACGAAAGAGAGAGAGAGAGAGAGAGAAGATAAATCCAGGGAGAACGATTTCGAGTGTCAGCAGACAGAAAATTATTGGCTTCCTCATAACCTGTCCCGATAAAAAGCTTAACCAACTTTAATTATTATCACCGAATATCGATATCGCCATTCTCTCATTTATCCGTTGATATTTACCATCGCATTTTTCATGCTTCTTATCGGAATTCATTCCTTTTTTCATTTAATTTCCCTTTTCCCTTATTCCTTTCCCTTATTCCAAACAGATACCTTTTTTTATGTGTGTATATATATATATATATATATATGTATATATATCTTTTTTCTTATCATATGTATGCATATAATATTTTATGTATGTATGTATATATATATATATATATATGTTTTTTTTTTTAAGACCTTAAATAGATATACGTTGTATATCTTATAAAAGAAATAACAATTAATAGAGAAAATCAATGGAAGAATGAATTCGTATAAATGTATGATTTGTCGGAATGTCAAAATAGTATTGTTTTATTTTTTCTTTCATTCTTTTTTTTTTTTAATTATATTTTGTTTTATTTAATTTAATTTTATTTTCACGTCTTAACTCTTTCGTAGAGGAGTAATCTTATTCGTGATTGAACGGGGACTCGTAAAAGGATTACGATCTTACGGAGAACTCGATTAACGCTCGACTCGTTTCGCCTCTCGGAAGGATAAGCAGATATTACTAGGATGGGATTAAAAATTCGTTGGAGCTCGAGAGGTGACGTTTTATCATCAACGAGAAAAATAGAAAGATGGAGAAAGAAAGGAGAGAAGAAAAAGAAAGAAGAAAAGAGAGAGAGAGAGAGAGAGAGAGAGAGAGAGAGAGAGAGAGAGAGAGAGAGGGCTAATAGTTCGATTGCAGACGAATAAAACTTTTTCCTGACGCGTTAATCCGTTGCAATGGGAATGCAACGGATGGTCGGAAAAGCAGGCAGAATTAGGAAACGAGTGAGAGGGATTAGCAGAAAGTGACTACTAAAACGATGCATTCTCTCTTTCTATCCTTCTTCCGTTCTTCCTTCTTTCCTTCCTCTCTTTCCTTCCTTTAACGTTTCAGATTTCTTTCCAAAGGGAATTAAACTCGTCCTCCGCTTTCTTTTCTTCCTCCCCCCCATCCACCTTGTTCAATTTTTAATTAAAAATTACTCTTAAATGAGACCCGAGACGACAAATATTCTTCGACCGAAATAGTTGAAAAAAAAAAAAGAAAAAGAAAAAGAAAAGAGAAAAGGAAAGAAAAGGAAAAACATTGAGTTAACTTCGTTCAATTAAAATGATAATTTACTTTGGTAGTTTAATAAGAAAAAAAAAAAAACAAAAAACCTTTATTCAATTAGCCTAAACATTTTTTTTTTTTTTTCTTTCTAGACATGAACATTCTTGTATGATTCTAGAAATCAGAGTGATATAAATTTATTTAAAAGAAAAAAAAAATATTAATCTTTTCATATATGTATATATATTCACGATCGGTTTATCGTTCGTTGCTTTTCTTTTTCTTTTCCTTGTTTATTTTTCTTTCTTCTCTCTGTCTCCCTTTTATTCTTCCACCTTTCTCTTTTACCCACGGTGATTGAGGATTATTGATTATTAATACATGACAATAATAAAAATAGTTCTAAAAATTTCACGATGAAACAATATCATACAGTGAAAACATAATATACAGTATAACAACGCGTAATGATGAGTCGGTGAAAGAGCTTCCCGAGTATAAATCAAAAGAATTTAATGGGGTCGAATTGTTATCGTTAAAACTATAAACGTTAATGGTGTTCTTTATCGATCGGAACGATACGAGAGAGAAAAAAAAAATGTACATCGTGCTAGACAAGTAACGCGTATGTGTATACACGTGTTTATAACTTCACACATCGCCTTTCTTCAGAAAATGAAATATCGATTTAGAGGCATGGCTACATGTGCGAGAGAAAGAGAGAGAGAGAGAGAGAGAGAGAGAGAGAGAGAGAGAGAGAGAGAGAGAGAGAGAGAAGGGAAACTATTATAGAAAAAATAAACGAGCTTGTTTCTCGATCATTAATCGACATATACTATTTCTAATTTGAACGCTTTCAACGAGGAAGTTTTTATCGTTCCATAAGATCCATATACTTACTGTTAATAATGAGTTACATTTCATCGCAATTTCATTTCATAAATTATTGAATTTTCATGAATACACCTTTTCAATACTTTTATAAATAGAAACGATTGGTGTGACTTTTGCAGTATAATGGAAAAAGAATGAAAAAAAAAAAAAAAAGGAAAAAGAAAAATATTTCGATAATTAATTTATAAAAAAAAAAAGTAGTATTTCCTTTTCACCTTTTTTTTTTTTTTTTTCTTTTTACTTGTCATATCTTGTTTCTATATGTATCCTGTAAGCAAAGCGCTGCTGGTCTTATTTAAGATGTAGAAAAAAAATACTGATTTTACGAAGTCCTTCATAAAAAAAGGGAACATGAAGATAAGGGCGATCGTTTGTCCTTGTTCCTTAAAATAAAAAAAAAAAAAAAAGAAAGAAAGAAAAAAAAACAAAAAGAGAAAAAGATTCTCGGTCGTAACGAATGAGAAAATATCGGGTTATAGTGTCTGTGGAAAACGGAAATGGTCGTTAATTACAATACGCCTGTTATCGGCTGCGCGAAGGTTTCGTTCGTGTAGAACGATCTTCTGGCATGAGACAAACGCCTATTAATAGAGAGAGAGAGAGAGGTCGAAAGAGAGAGAGAAATCGAAAGAGAGAGAGAGAGAGAGAGAGAGAGAGAGAGAGAGAGAAAGAGAAAGAGAGAGATTGACTCGCACAGCCCAATTCGAAAATGAATCAGGAATACGTCGATAAAAGCCGAAGCCGTTACGACTCGGCTCGGCTCGGTTCGGAATTTGAAAGAGAGAAAGAGAAAGAGAGAGAGAGAGAGAGAGAGAGAGAGAGAGAGAGATAAAGAGTCTCGAGAGTCACTCGAAAGGTCCGCCTCGAAATCCGTCGAACAGATTTCAAGAGGGTTCGACGGGGATGCAAGAGATAAACATTTTTCCCTTGAAATCTAGAAATTGTATGCTGGCGGGTCACCCCATTTATTTTTTTTTCTTCTCTCTCTCTCTCTCTCTCTCTCTCTCTCTCACTCTATTTCTATCTCTACCTCTATCTCTATCTATCTACCTATCTATCTTTTTTTTATATCATCCTGTCATCTGTTTTTTTTTTTTTGATCCGTCGTATACGAGTATCGTAAAAAAAAAAAAAAAAAAAAAAAATGATCAACGAATAGACAGACTGTCGGCGACGTTATTTTAACGATACATCATAAATCGAATGCGTCTCTTAAAGCTTCTAACGATCTCTCGACATTAATGTGTCGACTACGACGACTCTCATTCAGAATTGGAATCGTTTAATTGAAGCGAAAGAAAAAAAGAAAAAAAAAAAAAAAAAAAACAGAAAAAAAAATAGAAGAAGAAGGGAAAGAAAAGAAACAAGAAAAAGAAAAGAAAAATGGGGAAAAAAACGTTCTTCTTCGCGCTTGCGCATCAAGTAATTTCATTTCTCGCGTCGTATTGTACTCGCATACGAAGTAGATTATTGTATGCGACTTCTAACGCTTGGAAAATTTTCTTCTTCTTCTTCTTCTTCTTCTTCGAAAAAAAAAAAAAAAAAAAAAAAAAAAAAATTCGATGGAACTAACGGCACATTTCGAGGATCATTGCGTGCCAGTGAGCACGGAAAACAAGTTAGAGTTCAAAAAGGGATCCATTATGTCGAGAGTAAAACCGACGTGTTTCAATTTCACCGGAAAATTTACATAGGAGAACTTTATAAAAGGGAAAGAGAAAGGGAGTAAGAGAGAGAGAGAGAGAGAGAGAGAGAGAGAGAGAGGAAGAGAAGGAGGCACGTTGTTGCTTCTACTATCTCTGATATGAGCTTTTGCATAAGTTCTACTATATATTTATCTCTCTTTCTATTACACAGACACACCCACCCACCTACACACACACACACCTTTCTCGGTCTCTCTCTCTCTGTCTCTCTCATTCTCTCTCGTTTCAGTGGTCCACCTCTTTTCATCGGAGTACCTATACCCAGGGACTATTTCCCAACATAAGTGAATCCAAGGAAGCTCCGTTAGTCAAATATTTTATCAGAACCTACGATGTGTGCGTGCGAACGACAACGACAGAGAGAGAGAGAGAGAGAGAGAGAGAGAGAGAGAGAGAGACAGAGACAGCGCAAGCGCAAAAGGAAACGAACGAACGAACGAACGAACGAACGAATGAACGAACGAACGAACGAATGTTACTACCTCAATCTTACTTATCCACTGTGACTTCGGCATTTACATACATTATAATATGCAAACACCGTCGGTCGTCTGTTTTCGGGCGTGTAATGAGCAAATAACATAACGGAGAGATCCTCTCGGTAATTCACTAAAATCTCAGCGCGTCTGAGCTAATTGGAAAATAACTCGGCAAAACCCAATAACACCAACTTTCACGCAATAACCGGAGATTCGTCGAATGTCGTCGAGGGGATATAGACGAGAGGAAAATTTATGAGTCCTCGTACGATCTTTTTTTTAAAAAAAAAAAAAAAAAAAAAAAAAAGAAAATAAAACGAAGAAAACGAAATGAAAAAATAAAATCAAAATTGCATCTCTAGAATTATTCGCATCAAGTCAAGATATAATCTACGGCTGGAGTGTAGGTACGATCTATTAAAAAGAGAAAAAAAGGTTCGAAATAGTCACTTTGAAATTATTTCCATCGAGTGAAAACATAATGTAGCTTAATTAACGATTCTATTAGCTTATAATACGGGATCTGAAATAATATAGTTAATGGATTTTAATTCTTAATTTATATCAAGTATTTCGATAACTCGAACGAAAAATTATCAAAACAATGCCAAAGAATTTATATGGGAGGTATCACCACTTTCACATTATTGTTTACATAGCAAAATAACTAATGGATACAACCATTTATTTTCGATATCTCGTTGATGGATATATCAAAACATTTAAAAGCTGCCTGACCATTTTTTTCCATTTCTTTCTATCTCTCCCTTTTTACCTCACACACACACACACACACACACACACACACAAATATATGTATACATATATATTTATTTCCATCATAGATACTTTCTCTTTCTCCCCTTTGTTCGAAATCACGTCGATTTGTTTGCCATAAAGTGATTTAAAGAAATCGTTGGCGTTCGATTTGTTTCACTCGAGAAATTCGAGCTCGCCTCTGTTTTTCTCCACCCCCTCCTTTCTCTTTCTCTCTCTCTCTCTCTCTATACCTTTTCCCTCTCTTTCCTTTCACCACTTTGGGAAGAATATAAACGCTTTTGTACGTGCAAATTACTCGTATCTATCCGATTGGACGTCCTACGAAGAATTTTTCTTTTTGTTTCTAACCACCGCAAGTTCATCATAAAACAGAGAGAGAGAGAGAGAGAGAGAGAGAGAGAGAGAGAGATTTTATTTAACGTAGAGTAACTTCGAACAAATCGAAATTCAGATGGATCGAACAAACGTGCTGGCCGCGGTAATACATTCGTGGTACGAGGAAGTTTTCCACAAGAGTGGTTGCTCCGTACGCCAGTGTAAGCCGCGAGAACGTGTTTTTTGGTATTCATAGTGTCGAGTATTTTAGTATTTTAAATAAATATCCATAGTCCATAATTGTAACAACACATAGAAAGTTTATCTTTAGAGCAATATTCCTTGAAGCATAGCTTTTTGTTTCGCGTTAATGATAACCAATTCCATACCTTATGAAACCTTCAAGTGATCGACATTTAAGTTATCGACACCAGTGGCTGTTCGTTTTTTTTCAACAATGAATTAAACTAAATCTTCAGGAAAAAAAAACAAGCAGTCGAAAGTAATCTAAAATTCTCGACGAATGATTTAAAGTGTTTCCTACTATTCCCGAATGTCGTAGCGTAAAATCATGAATTTTTGGACTATGCTTGTTAGAAGTCCATTCGATGCCACAGAAGGATTATAAATTCGTATCTCAGGATCCTCTGTTTCTTCAGATTCCGAGATACTGAAATATATGTGCTTGATTGTTTTTTCTCATTTCGCAAAATGTTAAATTGTACTGATTTCCTTCGTCAGAGACATTTACCTGAACCAATTACTCCTTTTATCCATTGTTCTCCTCTCAAACGTTTCGCACTCATCCTGAAGGGTACTAAATTCAAATTGTAAGTAAAATATTCTCAAAATTTACGATATAAGCAAACATACCAATTTGTTTTCCGTAGCTTGACTATATAGTATAGAACATATATAATTAAGTCACACTGTTGACTGTTACTAATTATATGATGAAACAATTAGAGGAGCCGGGAATTTTAAATACAAAATAATAAAGTAATGCGTACTATAGGGATTAATAATATCCACATAACTTTCCGTAAATATCGTTCTTAGGTGAAGCGGCGTTAGGACACAGAGAGCGTCTCGTGAATGCCGCCAATAGGCGACGATAGTACCCAGAGTACGTTTCGTGACTGCCGCCAATGGGCGGCAGTAGTACCGAAAGGTTTAAAGCCACCATATCTCAAAAGAGCTTCAATCGACACACATACGTACCTGGAGATACTGACAAGAGATGAATAGAAAATAGAGAATACCGGAGATAACGAGCGTTGTCGTTCAGAAAGAGAATAAAAAAGAGAGAGAGAGAGAGAGAGAGAGAGAGAGAGAGGAATCGTTCAATTAGTTTCAAACTCTCGTTCGAATAATTTCAAGATTTCTTTCAAATCAATAACATCATTTTGTATCTCTCGATGTCGCGAACTTATATGGAAAAATAATAATATAATAAAATACGGAACGAGGGAAGGATAATGTAAGATAGACCGACAAGGAAGGATGGAAAAGAAAGAGAAAAGAAGGAAAAGGAAGTAAGAGAAAGGAAAAATAGAAGGAGATAGAGATATAGGGAGATGGGGCGGGGTAGGGGGGGGGGAGGGAAGGAAGAAGAAAAAGTATCTTACAGGTACTTTCGAGAGTATTCGAAAATATTCGCGGTGATTTATTAGCCTCGTAAATCCATGACGTAAAATCGTTCTTTCGACGGAAGTCGGATATAAAGGCGAGACAGAGCAACGAAAGAAGGTGGAGAAGGTAAAAAGATGGAGAATAAGAAAAATAGAAATAGAAATAGAAAGAGACAGAGAGAAAGAGAGAGAGAGAGAGGGAGAGGGAGAGAGAAGGATATATGACAGAAGGCATGAAAGTGCGAGAGAGAGAGAGAGAGAGAGAGAGAGGAACAGGAAGAAAGAAAGAGCGAGAGGGGAGGGGTGAAGTAAAAAAGAATGCACTGTATGACGAATAAAGGGGGAAGTGGTAAAAGGAAAGAAGCAAAATCTTTCGTTCAAAGTATCTCCTTCCTCCCTCGCTTTACCTTAGAAGGTTAGAGATGGAGAAAGATGGAGAGAGAGAGAGAGAGAGAGAGAGAGAGAGAGAGAGAGAGAGAGAGATAGAGAATAATATGAAGAAATCGCGAAGAAGAAATTCACGAGCGGTCTGTGAGAAATATCTCTCGTCGAAATGCAACTGACGGTTCTTCTAGCAAAAGGGAAAAGATGATGTTCTAGAGAGAGAGAGAGAGAGAGAGAGAGAGAGAGAGAGAGAGAGAGTTGGCTGTAAAGGAGGGTGAGCAGCTAGCGACGGAGAAACGGCGAAACACGTTTTATTTACGGTCTGTGCACGCGAAAAAGCCTGGGGAAGGAGAAAGGGGAAGTTCGAAGGAGGGAAAGAGACGACGATGATAGTGAAAATGTTGATGGAAATGATGAAGAGAAAGAGATAGAGAGAAAGAGAGAGATAGAGAGAGAGAGAGAGAGAGAATGTGTGTGTGCGTGTATGTAAAAAGGTTAAGCTTAATTAGAGAAGAAGCGTATAATCAACGCGCTTGCTTGTTGAAATATATGGGAGAGGCAATGATCGCGATGAGTTACAACTTTCAATGCATCGTGTTTATACGAATAATTACCATAATTCAATCATCGACCGGGAGAAACATTCTACCGAAGAAAATATTCTAACGTATCTTACGAATAATATTACTGTAACCAACATCGTTACGATTTTCTAACGTACACTATATACCATTCATTACATCCATCGACGTATGTGACGTTAAACGTAAGATAAAGATCCAAATGATATGAAGATTTTCTCTTGTTAGAACGAAAGAAATGACGAGCATATATTCGTCGATCGAATGTACTCGATCAATGATCGATGAAATTTCCAAACGTACGATACGATCGATTAAGCACAAAACGAAACGATATATTTACAAGAAAAAAGGGAAAGGGAGGGATTAACGGGAGGAGGGATGAAACAAAAAGCGAAAAAGATAAAGAGAAAAGAGAAGGAAGGCGAAGTTCGTTCCAATCGATAAATTCGTCCCGCGCCACTATTCGATTTTCCAAAATCGAATTCTTCGATGGGCGTTGAAAATGCGATTGGACGTATCCACTCGTCGCGGAATCGAGAATTCAATCCGTAGGAACGACACTTTTCGTCGTTCGAATAATTTTTTATCGAACTCTTCATCCAACCGAAGGGGAGTGGGTGTGTGGCGAGGATCGGGGAGGGGGGGGGGGGGGGGGGGGGGACACGCCACGCAACGTAACGTGATAATAACCATTTCGATAAGTGAACGATCGAAATTTTGGGTTCTCTCTGACTTTCTACGATTTCTTTCTCTCCTTTTCTCTCCCGTTTATTTTTTCTTTTTTTTTTTTCTTTTTTTTTTTTTTTTTTTTTTCACAAGAACGATCGTATAATTCAATTCGCGCGTCATCCTTGCCTTTCGCGTATGCGCAGATGGCCGAACGAAGACGAGGGACGAATGGGACGATTGGACGAGTCCCGCGATATTTAATGAAAAAAAATTTCACGCAAATAGCATAAATCTCGTTGGACGGGAAATGAGAAGATATTCCGTGGCGTTAAAAAGACGCGCGCCGCGTAAATCTTAAAGAGAGACTCGAGGGACGAAGGCAATTAAAGAACGACCGAGAGAAGAGAGGAGAGAGAAGGAGGAGGAGAGAGGAGAAGAGAGGGGAGAAGAGAAGAGAGGAGAGAGAAGGGAAGAAAAGGGCGGATCGAAAAAAAAAAAAAAAAAGGGGGAAAATTAGTTGAAGGCGATGGGTTGCTTGGCGGTGACGTTAAAAAATTACTCCCTCGTATATACTTTTTTTTTTTTTTTTTTTTTCATGGTTTGTTCGTTTTCTTCCCTTTATCTAATTTCTTCGCCCCCCCCCCTTCATTTCTTTTTCCTCTCCCAGCACTATCCTCCCTTTCCATCTTCCTCCTTTTCGTTCCTCCTTCTGTTCCTTCCTTTATCTTTTAGTTTTTATTTTTCTTTTTTTTTCAATTCCTTTTTCAATTCCTTTTTTGTTTCCTCTCTTTTTTTTTTTCTTTTTCTTTTTTTTTCTCTAATTACACAAGAAACACGGGAGAAAGGGAAATGCACAGGGGTTGGAGAGGGGAGGGGGGAGGGAGGAGTCAAGTAATTAACGTTAGATTTAAATGAAGAACAATATATGCGTTAGCCGATGCGGGTAACGAGAAAACGAGATACGCGGAAACGATCGGTAATGGGGAAAAAGGGGGGTGGGTGGGGGGGGGGATAGGGAGAAAGAAAAACGGCATCAACGAGTCGGAATATAACGAGAGAGCGAGAGAGAGAGATAGATAGATAGGGGGGAGATGAGAGAGAGAGAGAGAGAGTCAAAAAAAACAATAATTTTTTAGCGATTTCTCATCGATTTTTTATTCCCTCCTGCGTTCGCCCATAAATACACAACGATCTACGTCGTAGAAAATCTCGTAAACACGAAACGAAAGATTAATTATACGCTTCGAGTGTAAAAACAATAGTTCGTAGCTGATAATATAACGCGGCATAGTTATGATTCAAGGGACAATGAAGAATTCATATCGGGGTAAAAGAACGTCTCGTACGAAGTACCTATAAAATAATCGGGATGATTGTGTTGTTGATGGGTATCAAAGATTTTAATCCAAAAGGGATGAACGAACGACGAGGGATGAAAAGGGAAAGGAAAAAGAGCAGGCAAAAATTGAAAACGTAATTAAAAATGAATGTGAAAATCGTGTATAAAAATATCTTTTCTTCTCTCTCTCCCTCTCTCTCTCTCTCTTTGTCCGTCTACATTTCAGAACGTATTTTTATTCGTTCAACGGTAGAAACTTTCGATGAAAACCTGTACGCCTTTGAACGAAAATAATGTTAGATTAAAGAGATTCCTCTAGTTTACCTGAAACGTGGAAAATTCGAAAGGAATGGCCCGAGTAGAAGATTTTGCCGAGGGATTTAAAGTAAGAAGTCGGGATTATGAAAAAAAAAAAAAAAAAAAAAAAAAAGGAAAGAAAAAGAGAAAAGATAGGAAGAGGGAGGAGAGGGAGGATAAAGACAGGCAGAGAGAGAGAGAGGGAGAGGGAGAGAGAGAGAAGAAATCTGTTAGCAGAGACAGAATGAAAGAGAGAGAGAGAGGGGAAAAGAGAGAGAGAGAGATGAAGGAAATAGGTGGTAGGAAGCTCGGAAAAGTAATCTGGCCCACTTTTCACCCTTAACCAGCCTAGTTAACGAGGGTCTGGTAGGAGAGATAGATACAGATGGTTCGCATCTTCCAAGTAGGTCAAAAATGAACCGAACTACCCGACTTTCTTTCACTTTTAGCATGTACATGTGCGTATACTACGAAAGAGACAAGCTCATTTACTTCCTCCCTATCAGAGAAACGAAAAGACGTCGAATTTTTTTGTTCCTTTTGTCTACCAAATCTGACCTAACTATCAATTGTATCATCGTTCAAAATTATTAAATGAAAATGTTTTTTTCCTTGTATCATTATTAAAATTATCATCGATCGTTGTATACATGATCCTGCGATATCAATAATAATAATGACGATAATAGTAATAACAATAATAATAATAATAATAATAATAATAATTATTATTATTATTATTATTATTATTATTATTATTATTATTATAACAATCATAATAATTATAATAATAATAATTTTGAAAAAGTAATGTGTAACCAGTAGAAATTCTTTTCTTTTTCCATAAAACTCCCCCCCCCAATAGTAATAAATAGTCACGTTACGCGTTATTTTAAAAATTACAATCATCGGATTTATTCTCTCCGTGTATAATTGTATAACAAAATAATAATAATAATAATTATAATAATAATAATAATAATAATAATAATAATAATAATAATAATAATAAGAATGACAATATAATAATTTCGAAAAAAAAAAGAGAAAAGAAGAAATAATATACGACTAACAAGAGTTCCTTTCATTTGAAAAGCTAGCAATAAGCATCCTATGATAAATCTGCCTGATAAAAAATGCTTTCGGTGAAAAGATTCCCGAAAGAACGGGATGACGAAAGAGTAAAATAAAAATGAAGAAAAAAAAAAAAGAGAAAAAAAGGAGAGGAAAAATGGAACAAGAAGAAGTAGAAGAAGAAGGATACTTTTCGTTCTTCGAAATAAAACGTCATCCTCGTCATTCACAGTCTCGACGTTACTATTCGCAAGATTCGTGTCGCCTTTTTAGTCGCTCATTTACAACTCTCCATCTCGCTCGCTCCTTTTTTTTCCTTCGTTCTCTCGTTCGGTTGGCTGTGCCTGAAAGGAAGTAGACGCGACACGGTTCGCTTATTAGGAAACGACGTCGTCTTGGATGGTTCAAGAGGATGAGAAGGTAGAAGAGAAGGGGGGAATCCCTCCTCGTGTAATACGATTCATACTTACCCACAAAAAAAAAGAAAGTAAGAAAGTAAGGAAGAAAGAAAGAAAGAAGGAAAGAAGGAAAGAAAGAGAAAAGGACAAGAAGGAAAAAAGAAAAAAAGGAAAGAAAACAAGGAAGAACGAAAGTTATAAGACTCGCGATTCTTTTCAATCTTTCTTCCCTCATTTTCTATCTCTATCTATCTACCTTTCTTCTCGAGACTCTCAATTCGAGATCTTTTTTTTTTTTCCCCCTTTATTCCTACTCTCCCTGAAATCGATATCGACGATTTAATTCGATTTAATCGAACGAGAAAGAGAGAGAGAGAAAGAGCGCTGACATTAAAAATATTTTATCTGCAAATGTCCATGCATTTATCTATATATATTATCTATATATTATCCGTATATAAGTAAATTTGTATGAATATTTAATATTTGATTACAACGGAAACGAAATGTTCGAAAGGAGATCTCTGATGAAATATTTTGTTCGGAGTAAATATTACGACGTAATTAAAATAGTTACAATCAATGATGATTATTATAACGACGATCGTTTAATTGTATTAATATATATTTATATTTAGTTTGTCTAATTTGTCGATTTATTTTTCTTTGTTTCAGCAACAGCAGCTCCGGACACACCCTCCAATCGTAAGTTACATATCGATATTATTATATTTTCTAAGCGATTTCGATTTTGATTTTTGAACGAGGATACAATTTTACGTCCAAATATAAAAAGATATAATATAAATAACTATAAATATATAACAAGTGAACAAATGTGAATACTTTATTCGATTATTAATGACTACTAGATATACTTAATTATCTCCTATTTATAATTCGTATAACATAGTAAATTGCGAATAATTAAATACATAATTACGTATATATTTCTCTATAATTTGAATTTCAAAAATATATTTATCCTTCACCGTTATAACTGTGAATTGATGTTAACGTTTGGAAAAGGATCGATTGACTTTTAATAAAAAAAAAAATCGTTTCGATTCCAATTTTATAACAATTTTAATTCTAATTTTAATTCTTATTTTAATTCTAATTTCAAATTTAACTTACAATTTTCTTGTATATTTACTTTCATGTACCTTTAAATCGCGAGGCTTAGAGCAATTTTATGTCTCTCTCTCTCTCTCTCTCTCTCTCTCTCTCTCTCTCTCTCTCTTTATTCCTTGAAATTTTGTGATGATAGTAAAGAATGACTCACTTTTGCGTGACATTTAAGTTCAGTAACCCAGAACCCTTTTATGGTTCAACGCACTAACAAGAATTGTAGCAGAAATGAAACAAACGCGATCATTCCACGTTAACAAAGAAGAATCGACTCGTTGCTTTTCGCAACCAACCGGCTTCTCGGTTTTGACGTGAAACACGACGTTACACGTCGTGTAATGCGATGAACGAAAGAGTTGGTAAGATGAAAAACGGCTGAAAATGGACGAAGAGATAAATGGAAGAGAATAAAAGAAGAGAAAATAAGAAAAGAAATGAGAGAAATCGATTCCAAAATGATTTCACATACGAGCGAAGCACTTGTCCTTCGTTTTCATTTGATTCGTCCAACGACAATAACAACAACAATAAAAACAAAAACGAAACCTCAAAAAAGCTCTCCACCAATCGTAGGTTCGTTCGTTTGCGAAAATAAACATTAAAAGAAAAGAAAAGAAAAAAAAAAAAAAAGAAATACATATAAAAATAGATCAGACAAACAAGAAATAGGAAAGAAAATCAAGCATGGCATTGTTTTGCTCTTCCTTTTATTTCTTCTTTGTTCCTCTTATTCTTCGCACACGTCAAGAAAAATAACAAAACAATAAAAAAAAAAAAAAAAAAAAGAAAAAATAAAGAATCGCCGGTGCAAATGCTCTTTCTCTCCGTTTTTTTCGTTTTTCTTCTCATTCGAGAAAAGACATACTCAAAATTATTACGAGCCAGAATTTTTCCAGGTATAATTTATAGCGTTCGCAATGTTCAAAGAACAAAGTAGGTGGTAGAGAGAGAGAGAGAGAGAGAGAGAGAGAACAATAAAAGATCTCATTTTCCTGTTTTCCAACGAAAATTCTCTCTTTTCCTTTTTCTTTTCCTTTCCTTTTTTTTTGTCTTTTTCTTTTTCTTTTTCCTTCATACATTGAAACGTTAATGCTCATACGTTGTGAGTCGAACGAATCATTCGGCATGAGCATGCGTGCTCGAACATACGCCCAAGTATTCTTGTACGTGTATCTGTTTCGCTCAAAAGCAAAAGAAGTACAACATTAAAATGAAACGAAATTAAAAAAAAAAAAAAAAGAAAAAAAAAAGAAAAAGCAAAAGGAAAAGAAGAAAAAATTATGAAATAAAATAAGGATAAAAAATTTTCCACGAAATTGGAAATTTAGTATGGAATTTAAGTAGAGCTTTGTCTGTTCACCGTGGTGGTAACGAGGAGAGATTACGTTAAAAAAAATAATTTTTAACCCCGTCGTCGTACGACTCTTTCTTTCTTTCTTTCTTTCTTTCTTTTTTTTTTCTTTTTTTCTTTTTTCTTCTATTT
>OU426852.1:5955541-5975541 GCA_911387685.1 Dolichovespula media | reverse complement strand
TACACGATCCTCTTACTCGATATCCTTGCTCTTGTTCGTCTATTTTCTTGATGGATAAGAAACGTTCTCGTTAAGGATCGTTAATAATATTGCGAATCTAATCTTCAATCGTAAATCTTATTTCTTTTGACGGCCATCGTAAGACAATCGTGTTTAATGAAATATTTTTTTTAATATATATATATATATATACATACATATTTCGTCAGACACTCGTAGTTTCATTTTTTCGAAAATTATCCTTTTAGATATACGCTACTTTGTCGGATTATTATTTAATTTGTAATTTTTGAAACGTACTGTATACGAATAATATACTCGTTTCGTATTAACATCGTTGAAAATAAAAATATATATTGCGAGAGCCATTGATTATAAAATTGTTCTAATATATATTTCTTTTGTGTCAATAGATTATATTACCGATATATAGGTGTGTGTACGTGTACATGTATTTCCTTTTACTCGTATAATACAATGTAAATCTATGTAATACGAACTTGCAAATTTCTACAGTTTTTGGACTCGTCTCTCTATCACAATTATTGGCATTACAAACAACTTAATATTATTATTATTATTATATGATATAATATAAATAAAAAAAAAATATATATATATATAATATATATAATGTAATTATAAAAAAAAAAGAAAGAAAAAAAAATTACACAATCCGTATATTTGAGGCAGCGATAATAAAACAATTTATTCATATATATTATGTACCGATATAATTATGTTCCCATTTTAATATACAATCTAAATCAATATACAACAAACCCGTTTTGTAAATGCTGTCCTCGTGTATACTTCCGTGATTATTGGCACGTACAATTTATATGTCAGGGCAATACGAGTAAAGTACGAAAAGAGCTATAAATCGTCCCTAAATCTCACGACAGTTCAATGAGAGCAACTCGACTACGTGAATCGTTGAGGCACAGCCGAAGCTTATCGAGAGGATTACAGTTTAATTAGCGCACCTGGACCGAGAGCTAAGTGCAGATCGTAGCGCAGGTGCGCACCATGCACACACGTCTCCCCTCCCCTTCTCTCTCTCTCTCTCTCTCTCTCTCTCTCTCTCTCTGTCTGTATAACGGATACAGTAGTTACGTGTCTCTCTGTGTCTCTCCCTTTCCGTCAAACCCAAACTCACTCCGACTCTCCCCTCACCCCTCCCCTCCCACCTTTCTCGCTCCAACCCCGTTTCATCCCTCTGCGAACGTGTTGCCAACACAAAGTTCGATCAAATTGCCGGACTCTCCTCCTGTTTGTGGTAGTTGCGTGAATGCATACATAAATATAGATAATATATATATGTACAATTAAGTTATGCTAATGTTTATGAGAATACGAGATAGAGAGATAGAGAGATAGAGAGAGAAGGGAAAGATTAGGAACTATACACTTCTTTTTATACATTATATCTCTTGAAGTAGATATCTTCAGTAAACTCGAATTATTTTATAAGATTATTTTTAATTATGTCACCTATTTCTGAGAATAATTTCAAACTAAAAAATGTAAATAGAATATCATTAAATAGGATAAACGATGGCAAGTGCATAAAATAAGGTTATATTTTTGTTATTTTACTTTTAAGAATTGTAATATTAATATTCAATCAATCGCGACATCTCTTTATTTTTGAATACATTTTGTATAATTTCTATAATTTCTATATTCGCAAATTTTATCTAATTGTTATTTTATTTAGCGTAAAAACGAATAGAACGAGAATTAAGTATCTTAACTTATCTATGTATAATAATAAAAACATTTACATTTTATCGGATCATTTAACTTTCTAAATGAGCTTTCCGAAAAATCGAGACCAAGCTAAATTAATTTCGCGTATTCAAAATCGACAGATTTATCCCATTTCATCGAAATCTATTGGATTATTTGCAAGAAAAAAATTAACAAGCGATATAAGAATTGTTCTTAAAAAATACTTGCGTCTACGAATATCTAAGAATACATCGCGAAATGAATAAAACGATTACGTTCTCGAAATTTGTATTTCACCGTACGATCCTATAACTTTAATATTTCAAGACGATAAATTAAATACGTGTCAACGAGACGAGAGTCTAAATCGAACTGAAGGTACGACATTTTCTCTGTTATAAGGGCAAGAGAAACAATAAATAGGAATGTTTACTAATTCTTATGATCGATTCTATAAACGTTATGACGTAAATTATGACCGAGACTATGTCCTCTTTCTCTCTCTCTCTCTCTCTCTCTCTCTCACACGCACATACATTTACGTAGTTAATAAGTCTCATACATTCACCTACACAATTTTAACGTTTCATTATATCAAAATACAAACATATAATATACAATAAAATAATTTTTATTATATTGTAGGGTATAAAATACAACAGTATAAAATATCATCCTCTATAAAAATGTTTTTTCTACTATTTAGAAACAATTATCTTCCAAATAATTGTATGTGTGTGTGTGTGTGTGTGTGTATATATATATACACGTGTGTGTATACATGGAAAATTAAAAAATAATGATAAAGAACCAAAAAAGAAAAAAACAAACAAAATAGAAGGATACCGCATTAATTCCCTTAAGAAACATTTTCATTCGTTGGTATAAACTTTTTCTATAAAATATATCGGGTGGTATCATTTCTTCAATTCGGAATATCCACTTACTTTTAGTTGGGAAACATCTTGCAGATGGAAACTCGTCATGTGTTCGGACTCGTTTCATAGTTCGCATATTCCACGAGGAGTTACGAAAAGAATAACCGAGTTAAACTTTCTCTTCCGAGAGGTTGGGAGTAATAGGAATCATCGTCGCCTCGACGTCTCACCATCGTGTATCGCGAGATGGGAACTTTGATCGACGATTGTGTCGACGACAGAGAAATACATGTTGGATGCTGTTGCCAAGAACGAAATATGATCTTCTCAAGGATACACACACATAAACACACACACACACACACACAGAGAGAGAGAGAGAGAGAGAGACGTGCGTGTACATATACATATCTATATGTATATAACGTTCTCCCTCGCTTCCATCGCTTTATTAACCATATATTCCATCGCTTTTACTTAGTAAATCAGCACGAGAAATTTCAGTCTCCTGCGAACGTTTCATACGTGTTCCAAAAATAAATACTTCTATAATGGAAATATCGCATCCCATTTCGTCAGAATGATAATATAAAAATATGTATCTCCTTCGAAGAAAAATGTTAGCCTTACAATCGATCTATTACATAGCTTGAGTTGTAACTACGAAAAGAATAGAAAAAGAAAAAATATATAAATGAAAAATAAAAGAAAAATTAATATCAACAACAATTAATATCAACATCTATCAGAAACACTTCAACCTTGTACGTAAAGATCGATAATACTGTTTGGCGAAATTATTGATTCTAAAGAAAAATGACAGTACTTAATGATCTTGAAACTTGAGAAAAAATATAAAGTTCTAAGTTAACATCGCATGAATTTTCATGAAAACATTGAACTTTTGAACTCCAGCCAATTTTTTTAATATAACCTATCAACAACTGTGCTGACGTTGGTGAACGTTAGAAAAAAAATGTTACCTTTTATCAAATAACAAAAGAATAAATAAATGAAAGAAATAGAGAGAGAGAGAGAGAGAGAGAGAGAGAGAGAGAGAGAGAGAGAGAGAGAAGATTTATCGCGTCATTTTGAAGTAACGTTTAATTCTACTTTATATTATGAATGTCGCTCCATAGCGATGACGTCTATGAAATAGTATGTTAGAAACTATATATTTCGATTATGTCGTGCAAAGGGTTAAAATACAAGGACAAACACGTTATCTGAATACGTCTGTAACCTTTTTAACCCTAAATGTGCATGTGGGGATGTAGGATAACCCAGACCAGTTTTAAGCTCAGTCAAAACAATTCGCGCATTGCATGATTCATAACTTTTTCTTTTCTTCTTCGGTTTTTTGATAATGACAAAATTGAAAATGCGTTTTTAAAACCTAATTATCGATTATTATATTCGGGACTTCGAAGAATATACAATATTTTTTTTTCGAGTCAAAATTATCGAGTCTGTTTAAAAGACGGGTGTTCAAAGTACCTAAAGGAATAAAGGGCGCACCCCTTAAGTGCACAACTTGAAATTATATTGAAGCATACACAACTGGTGGTTAATTTAAATATTGTTAATTACGTTAATTAACGGACAAGCGAGACTAACTAACTTTCATACGATCTCTTCTTCCTTAGTCATTTTTTCTTTTTTTTTTTTTTTTTTTTTTTTTCATTATTATTTAGTTTTTATTTTTGTTATCATCGTAGCTCTTTCTCTCTCATTCTATCGAATGATGATCCGAACACGAACCCCAATCGCATTTTCACGGTGGCTTATCACCGCGTAACGAGACCATTATTAATTATTATAACATGAAGCATTATTAACGACATGTCGTAAAATTATTCGATGATTAGACGTCCACGTTGATGCGGATAACGTGCATTAACTTGGCCAACGATATGCGTTTATCTTTTTCCCCCCTTTTTCTACGTATAATTAATAACAGTGATCGCGAGGACGAAGCCTTATCGATTATTCCCTTGAAAACGGATCCACCCTCGTTAGCAGATAATTATCGTGATTTATCGCGGTATCCGCAATTATAACCGATTTATCATTCCTCACCAAAACCCGCTCGATGCACCGAACCTCGATAATTATTTTTTCACAGTTTCTATCACTGTCCTCTTCACCTTGATAACGAATTTATTTGACTTTATCGATTGCAGTAGTAACGGTCGATATATTATCGGACATATTTCGAATTCTCCCATATCTATCTCGTCCTTTATTCATCTAAATCCTTCATCCAAAAGCCATAACGTTTATACTATTAAAAAGTATGGAAAATGTTCTTCGATATGCAATCGGGTTTGAAAGAAAGGGAAGAATAAAAAGGAAAAAAAGACAAAAACAAAAATCAGACAAAAAGGAAGAAGACAAAGAAAGAACGGAGATCGACGAGTACGCGAATAAATCTTTAGAATGAAATTAATGATTCACCCTGTATAAACCAAAATCCTTTATCCACCTTTTTGTCTCGTCCATCTATCAGTAATCTTCTTCCCTCCCCTCATTAATTATTATTTTACTCACTATTCTCTTTTCCACTCGCTCCTTATTATTTTATTCTCGATATATCGATCTTCCTTTTCTCGCTAATATTTCTAACGATCTCTCTCTTTCTACCTCCCTCCCTCCCTCTTTCTCTCTTTCTCTGTTTCCACCCTACCTTCTATTAAGCTCATATTCCAAGGGAAAAAAGGCGACGAATAACGAAACGTCGAAAGGAATGAACCTTAAAGCAGGAAAGTAGCAGAATGGCAAAGAGAAAGAGAGGAAGAGAGAAAGAGAGAGAGAGAGAGAGAGAGAGAGAGAGAGGGAGAGAGATAGCGACGGGGGAGAGAGAGACATTACGAAAAGCTGCTTTCTATCTATCTCTATCTCTATCTCTATCTCTATCTCTCTCTCTCTCTTTCTCTCTCTCTCTCTCTCTCTCTCTTTCTATCTCTATCTCTATCTATCTCTCACTCCTATCTCCCCTTTTTACCAATCGAAACGTCTGTGCGACGAACGTTTTTATATAAACGTGTATAAGTGTGTATTTCTATATGTGTATACGATATCTGCCTTTCCGCCGAACTAACGCGATTGTCGATAGTAAAAAAGAGAAAGAGAGAAAGATAAAAAGAAAGAAAAACGAGAGGAGTAAGAGAGAGAGAGAGAGAGAGAGAGAGAGAGAGAGAGAGGGAGAATAAAGTCTCGTCTTGTTATTTCATTCGATCCTATCAAGAAAAACGTCGAAAGCAGCTTGCGAATCGAATTTATCGACTCTTTTTCTTCTATCTCGTCCTGACAGTACAAAGTAAACTAAAGCAACGCGAAACTCTACATTTTTACGGTCTTCTAACGCGTTCCGTTGATTACACCATTTCCTTCATTATTTTTTTATGCTCTGATTCACGGAAGATAGGAAGTTTCGTATACGATATATACGATATATATATATATATATACATACATATATATATATATATATATATATATATATATATATATACGTTAGATAACTAACTAACCATTGAACCAGGTTCACTAGTGGCTGAATAAGAGGAGTCTAGCCGCAAGCGAAACCATTAATAGCTCGTATAGTAGTAATAGTAGTTTGGCAGGGATGCATTTGCGTAACGGGGGAACGGCATGGATATTTACTGTAACGTACATTGTTCTCGGTCTTTATTGGCTCGGTAAACACCACGACGGTATTGACGAGACGCCAAGGTCCCTTGTTCCATGGTATTAACGTGGGATTCGCTTGTTGGGATGCGTTATTTCTTCTATCTTTTTCTCACCCGTTTCTTTCTCTCTTCCGCCTCCTCAAAATTTCTTACGAGCGTGTTTACTTTGTCGAATAGGAAAACTACAATACCTTTTGTTGAGAAAAATACTTATCGTTAAGACCGATCTCTTCGCTAAAGAAAGTTATTCTCAAGATCGAAGAAGATCCGAAAAAGAAAAAAAAAAAAAAAAAAAAGAAAAAAGAAATCCGATTTATAAATAAAACTTTTCATTTTTAAATCGATCGCGCGCGTACAAATATCTGATATAATTTTGAACGAAATTATCGATGGTTTTATTACAGGCTTTCATTGGATGGATTGAAATTTTTCTAATAAAACGTTTTTCTTTATCATTTTTCTATTCCAAATAATAATACGTCATTGGATGAGAACAGATTCGAGTTTCTAGTTGTAAAAAAACAAAAAAAGAATATTTAGATCTAATCTACATAACGTTTATCATGTTTTTCGAAAATATTTTCCAAGTGTTTCACGATATTAGATCGTTTCCTTAAAGAAAAGAAAAAAAAAAACAAGAAAAAAGAAGAAGAAGATAGATCGTATTCAGCCATTTCGATTTACGTAGTTCGATGAAATGACCATTTCGATTACGGGAACGTTAAAAGAATCATAAAAAATTCACGAACGATATCAAAGGACACGGTCAGGGATCCTTTCAAATCGTAGCAACTCGATATGCATGCGTTGGTTGATCGAGGAGGAATATTGGCCGCGGCTCGATGGATCCTTAATTGCCTTGCTCGTGTCGCTTGCGGCCATTCATTTGACTGATCATGTGACGTAAGAGAGAAGATATCTGCGAAAGCATAGTTCGTCCAAGAGAAGCGTTTAATATCTCTGAGCGTAAATCGACCATGAATATTTCCCTCTTTGTCTCTCTCACTCTCTCTCTCTCTCTCTCTCTCTCTCTATATATATATATATATAACTATCTTTCCCCCTCCCCTGTTCTCCTTCTTTCCAACTTTTCGAAATTTCAAACTTTACGCCAATGAAAGTTCACGCTTTGAACTTGCACGCGAGTTCCTTAATACTTTGTAGCCATTATTAAAAGATACCAACGGTTCGATTCAGCCTTAAATCGTACGCACCTCAAACTGCGTGTTCGTGTGGGTGCAAAATTTGCTTATATTCGGATCAATCAAATTGTTGTTACAGTTTGAAAAACTTTATGTATACACGCGCCCGCAGACATTAGGCGAGTTAGTGAATTATAAAGAACTTGAAACGGAATTGAAAAATATTATTTCTATCAAAAGTTATAGTTAACTAATGCGCTTTTCTTGCGATAGCGATTGCATGAGAGAGGTGTCTTATTATCTTTGCGGTCTAAAAAAAAAAAAAAAAAAAAAAATAAAAGGAAAAAAAAAGATAGAAAAAGAAGAACGAGAAAAAGACGTTATTCCTGCCAGCGAAAGAAATTGCTTTGAAGTTTGTTTCTTCGAAAGTTTCGAGGAATCGTCCTTGAAGAAAGTGTCGTTTCACCAAAGAGCTTGGATCTTCCCAAGTAACTTTCATTTGCAATGCAATTATCGACGTCATAACATCGTAAAAAGGAACTTTCCTCTTCCACCAATCGAGTTTTATCGGGTCGTGCAAATTAAGTTGCAGTTTTCAAGAACCGTTTGAAACGATTGACTTAAAATGTAAAAAATTTTTTTTCATTATAAATATTTGATTTAATTTCTGACGTAATTTATTGACACATCGAATGAATTTTTTGGAAATTTAGAATACAACTTTTATCATCAGAATGAGCATACATATACATTTCAATTTCTAATAAAATTATCGATATCGATAGATTAAAATTTACGATCCAAATTTGTTATCATAGAATCGGTATACAAAATACACATTCAATTTAATTTCTAACCTATATATAATTACATTTCTAATCTATATTTCTAATATATATATATATATATATATATATATATATATATATTCAAATAAAATGAATATATAATATAATTTGTTCTTTATAATGATCATACGTATCCGACTTAATTTGTAGTGAAATTATCGATAAAATGAAACTTAGAATAACATATATATATTTTTTTTAAAGAATCGTGTATATGCATAATATAATTTAAAATTTATATATATATATATAATATATATAATTATATTAATAATTCAATTTCTAACAAAACTATCATTATCGAGGGATTAAAATTTACAATAAAGTTTTTCGTTTAAAATGAATCCCCATATCAGTTGAATATTTTATTTATATATATATATATATATATATATATATATATATATATATATATATATACACTCTTGTAGCATGCTTAACACGTTCAATGGTTTAAGACTAATTTCGTCAAAATGTCGGAGATACAATTTGTAACGTGCTCATATGAGCTTATTAAAACGAGACGGAACTTAACGCACGTGCACCGACGTAACAACACTCATCTCACATCCTCCCTCCTATTTTCATTTAAGAAAGGTACCTGGCAAGGACTTCACGATGAAGTTAAACCCTTGTTAAGTTAAGATTAACTTATACACAAGACTACGTCGTTTCAGTCGTACGCATCCTATGGCATTATTTGTGACAGAATATGTAAATTATCTTCTCCCTCTCTTTCTAATACACACCCGTGTAAACACACCAGTGGGTAATTATAAATTGAATCAACAATTAACACGCTATATTGCTGCAGGATAATTAATTCTTTACTATTTTCTCTTCGCTTATCTTTTTTTTTTTCTTTTTTCATTGTTCGAGCGAAATTAATATCCATAATGCATCAAACAACGTTTCAATAGATTTTATTAATTTTCACGAAATTGATAAATAGGCTGTATTATCGAAATTTATAACAGAAAACACACGCACGCACGGACACACACACACACACACACGTATACACGTACTTGCATCGTACAGTTCTACGATTTTTATATTCGAAGACGGTAAATTATATACGCGTTTAAGAAGTATTCTTCAGTACATAATTATATACGCGTTAACAAAAGGATTGTTCAATACGATCTGAAACTTTGAACTATACTTGAAAAATTTTGTCTGAATTTTTTCAAAATACTTCGCGAAATGAATTAAACGATTGCGCTCTCGAAATTTTTATTCCATCGAGCAATCCTATAACTTTAATATTTCAAGACGATAAATTATATACGTGTTAACGAGACGAGAGTCTTGACCGAACTGAAGGTACGACCTTTTCTCTGTTGTAAGGCAAGAGAAATAATAAATAGGAATGTTTACTAATTCTTATGATCCATTCTATAAACGTTATGACATAGATTATGACCTAGACTATGTCTTCTCGCACATACACACACACACACATATATATACATTTACGTAAATAATAGTAATCATACATTTACCTACAAAATTTTAACGTTTCGTTATATCAAAATACAAAACATATGATATATCAAATAATTCTTATTATTTTATATACTCTCGTATTTTATATACTCGCGCAATTCGTTCATTCTTCTTCTTTTTCTCGTTTTGTTTTTTTCTTTCTATATATAAAAAGAAAAAAAGAACGAAACAAAAAATGTGAGAAAAGCCAAATACATACAAGGATACCCACGCAAGAAAATGATGGAGTTATCCTCGAATAAATATATAAACGATCGGTTTTAGATTCTCTTCTTGGTAAATTATGTAGTAAAACGTTCCACTCTCGGCGTTCTCGTCGTCGTCGTCGTCGTTGTCGTCGTCGTCGTCGTCGTCGTCGTTGTCGGCGTCGTCGTCGTCGTCCGTCGTTGTGGTTAAGTTATTTACAAGTGAAACACATTGCTAGAAGGTGTCGTTACTTACACATCAAGCTCCTTTCAAGGACGCACACAACTCCGCCAAGTCTGTCTGTCTGTCTCTCTGTCCCTGTCTCTCTTTCTCTCTATCTATCTATATCTATTTCTCTCTCTCTCTCTCTCTCTCTCTCTCTCTCTCTCTCTCTCTCTCTCACACTTTCGCGTAACAAGACACGGTACTTACGTTGTAAATTACGCCCCGGTATTATCGGTTTATGCCATCGGGGCTGATACTTGGCTAAGGAGATGGCTCGATTTTGCAAAACATACCACGATCGATAGTATTAACCTCGTACAAGGTTTGAAATTATTCAAGAAGATTCGCTAATGCTTTCGAAAATACTCTCGATTATTTATACATTCCCTTTCCTCTCTTTTCTCTTTTTCTTTTCCCCCCCTTTTTTTTTGTTTCTTTTTCTTTCGAGATATCTTCACACAATTTCGAAACGATCAAGAGAAATGTGTCTATTTTCAAAACTGGTCTCCGATTAATTAATTTCGAAAAGAAAAGTTAGATATATAATTTAAATACACGTAATAATATAATAATTTAAATATACCTACGTAAGAAATATAGAGATATACTTTCGAACAGAATGAAGTTCTTAATAAGATTTCTTCTTTAAAATAGAAATGTATAAAGTGGTAAAATATTATATAATTATTTCTTTATTTTTTTTTTTTTTTTTTTGTAGATATCGCATAGATTTTGGTCACAGTTTAAAATAATTGAAACAATCGAAGAAACATTTATATATATATATATATATATATATATATATATATATATCTTTTGGAAATACTTTATAATAGTTTGTGCAATTTTCAAATTTATTATTTGATTATGTTTTGTTTCCTTCTTTGGAATATTTTCATCGATTTGGAATATCTCAATCGACGAAATATCAGCATAAAATTATTTCAATATTCACCCTGTGATATTCAGTATTTTATTTTATTTTATTTTTTTATTTTTTGTGTGTTTCTTTCACATTCTTGGCACCGATACGATCTGACGGATGCGGAAAACTTCGTGAACAAATCAGATTGACGTAAATCTGACGAATATCGAACAGACGAATAAACGTATCAGATATGTAGTACCTAAAAGCATGAAATAATTCACTCCGTCTTTTCTTTACATCTATTCTGATGGTAAATATTTTCATGAAATCATCAATATATTACACGATTATGAATAATATATATAAATTAAACATTTATATATATATATAATTAGCGTCGATCTTTCTCAAGAAATTAATTCTAATGCTTCAGCAATCAAGAAAATTGAAATGATAATCGATCTACTAAAAAAAAAATAAATTACCACACGACAAATTTTGGTGATTAATATTCGTCGAACGATGAACTGATTTTTACGTGAACAAACGCGGATATGTTCTTTACGGTAAAAAAAAAAAAAAAAAGGATAAAAAAAGGAAGATATAGAAATAAATAATTAAAGCGAATTTGATAAAACAAGTTCGCCTACTAGCACTAATTCGATTTTCATATTAATTTAATGAAAAAGTTTTTCTATCGAAGGAAGAAGCAGCCGAGCGGATAAATGAATATTTAATCTTCTCGAGTACAACCGAGTTCGAGTGACGTTAACCTGTTTAAAATTGTATACGGAGAAATCAATGAAAGGTATTTACGAAATAAAAGAAATTTCGTTGTTGCGGTTAATAAAGTAGAATAATCCATATCGCGAAAATATTTTTTCATGCATTTTTCGATTATTATAGTAGATTATAAATTAAACATATGAGGAGTATAGATGAAACATAATCAAGAATAAAAAAAAAAAAAGAAAAAAACATAATTGATTAAAATCTCATTGTCTGAGACAAATCAATTTTTTAATACTGGTACGCATAAATACCCCCATGATTTTTTTCTTCGACGGGGAACGTAATTTTCGACGTAATTCATTTTCCAATATTTTACGAGCGCATCTTACCTTTTCTTTCTTTTTTTTTTTTCTATATGCAATAAAAAGATACAGTAAATAAAAATATAATTCCAACGTATATACCGATAAATTTCATTCTTATGTCTCATTTCACATTCGCATTATCTAATCTGATGATTCTAATCTCGCGAAGAATGATTCATTAAGAATCAGCATATTACGGATATAAATCGTAAGAAATAATACGACTTTGTTCGTCTTGTCTCCCCCCCCCCCTCTCTCTCTCTCTCTCTCTCTCTCTCTTTTCTCATTTCAAAACGTGATGACGAGGCACGCATTCACAATAGACACTTTCCACCTACGCGAATGAAAAGCTAGATGGAGGATCTTCTCTCCTTTTGTTTTGTCGGTGAAAAAGAGAAAATCAACAGGACGACTTCTCTAAGGTGTCTTGGATTTATGCCAAGAAACGAAAAAGTCGTTGATGTTTCTTATCCTCTTTTGTGAGTCTCTCGTTGAACTTGGTCCAGAAATGAGAGAGATCCTCCACGTTATTTTCATCGTGAATCCTATATATAGATAGTAAAATCAAATAAAATAAAAAAAATAAAAATAAAAAAAAAAGAAAGGAAATAATAATAAATATTAACAGCCGTCTATAAATCAAAACTACAAAATTTATTGTTTCGAGTTTACAAAAAAAAAAAAAAAAGAAAAAGTATATAACCCCTTCTAATAACAATTAAATCTAATTTAAGTACTACTTGTTGTACTTGAAAAAAGATATTTTTGAAATGAAAAGAAAAAAATAAAGAAGAGAAAGAAAAAATTAGGACATGAAGCTACTTATATTATATTATAATTAATTTTCTAGCAATAAAATAAAATCATAATTCAAAAATGCAGATGTATATATATATATATATATATATTGTATATAATGTGAACTTCAAAGTCGCATGAGGATTTATAAATTTGAGTAGACAATTCGTTATTTATAATATCTTTTTCTTCTTAAAAAAATACCCTATGTAATAATACACTTTTTTTTTTTTAAATAAAGTCAGTTGAGAACAGAAAGAGATTTCAACAAAAATCTTTTAATTTAAAAAAAAAAAAAAAAAAAAAAAGAAAAGTGATTCGAAATATTTGAGTAAAAAGTTTAATCAAAGAAATCGATCGTTCGTCGAGTCGATTCACATGTTAGCCAGTAGTGTAATCCTCGAACAGATATCCAACCCATTTCTCTTTGACGAATATCGTTAGACCCAACTTCGCTCAACCGGAAAGCGAATTTCTTCAAACGTTAACTTCAACGTGCATACATACATACATACATACATACATACATACATAAGTACATATATACATACATAGAAACACATATACATACATACCTACGTTCGTGGGTAGGGATTTATGTTCGGTGATCTTTTGATATACGGCTTCGATTGAGTCTTCAAAATCTTCAAGAATAAATGTTACAGAGGTTAAACGAGACGAATATTTTATTTTAGAACGTTTCAAGATATTAACGTTAAACCAAAAAAAAAGAAAAAAAAAAAAAAGAAGAAAAGAACGACAAGACACAATTGTATTGTATTTTAATTTTTTGCTCGTTAAAATTCCGATCATACATTCTAATCTTATATCGTTTTAATCGACTACCGCGGAAGCTGTAAAATTTCTGAAGCGATAAACCGATTAAAATTCTATTACATTAAGAGGATCTTAGGGGGAGGGAAAAAGCGTGATACTTATCGAAGTCGTTAATTGCAAACTAAATCGCATAGGATTTTCTAATATAGATTAAATTTAAAGACTGGAATCGTCATAGGAATAAGAAAAACGAAAAGGGACGAATCGTGAATGTTAGCAAAGAAAAGAAAAAAGAAAAAGCAAAGAAATTAGATCAAATTAGATCTTTACGTTATAAAGTTAACATTGGCATTAATAATTAAAAAACTAACAAAAAGAATATATATATATACATATATATATATATATATATATATATATATATATATATATATATATATATATACGTAAAATAATGTTAAAAAAGAAATGACTAAGAAATGATTTAACGTTTTTCATAGATCTAAAATCTAATCGTTAAACTGAAATCGACCTGTCGACCTATAAGATAAAATCGAATAAACGGAACGAGTCGATGAAGTAAAATAACGAAATGATGTAGTGTAGTCAAAGGAAAGTAAAAGAGTAAGTTCAGTCGAGTTCGAGTTAAAGGTCTTTTCAACTTCGAAAAAGAGAAGAAATAGAGGGAAAAAGAACGGAATGCTTTCCTATAAAAAAAAAAAGTGTAGAAAAAAGAATACTTGAAAAGGTCGATACTTTCTTCTGTTAAAAAAAAAAAATTAAAATAAAATATAATAAATAAATAACTACAGAATCGAATGAAATAGATTGAAAAGAGATAAATCACTTTTATTTCGTGTCGTACCAGTATTATCATCATCATCATCATCATCATCATCATCATCATCGCTGTCATAATAATTTTTCTTCGTGAAAAAAACAAAAATAAATAAATAACGAACAAAACATAGTGAAAAGTGAGAAAATACTTGTACTTCATATCGTACTACCATAATCATTATCATCGTCATTGTAATCATTTCCTTTTTTACTATCTGTCTCTCTCTCTCTCTCTCTCTCTCTCTCTCTCTCTTTCTCTTTCTCTCTCTGCCACATTATTTATTCTTAAAAAATCACAAAAAAGAAAAAAAATGAAGAGAGAAAGAGAGAGAGAGAGAGAGAGAGAGAGAGATAAAAAAAGTGACAGATAAAGAGGGAAATAAATTAAAAAGAGAGACAAATCACTTTTACTTCATATCGTACCATCATCATAAATAATCGCCGTCATTATCATCATTACCATAATCATCGTCATCATACTCATAGGAGAATTATTTCAGGTCTCGAATCTAAACGTTCACGTTTAACTCTGTAGGAAATCCCGTTGGCCAGTGAATAGGCACTTCTACGAGATCGACCCATAAGCGAATGCGGTAGAGACTTTTAAGAGCACGAAAAGGGGATTACGAGAAACATTCGGACTTCGGACATAGTATATAACCACGATAAACGTTCTCGAGGACGCATATTCGCGATATCGAACTATACATATGTACATACGTACTTATGTAAGTTTCTGCCTATCATTATTATTTTTATTATTATTATTATTATTATTATTATTATTGTTTCATACTCTCCCTCTCCCTCTCTCTCTCTCTCTCTCTCTCTCTCTCTCTATATATATATATATATATATATATATATATATATATATATATATATAAACACCAGTTTATTGTTTGTTATCTATAACATGAAATAATCAATTTCTACGTTTCATGATTTCCTTCTTTCAAGATATCTTATGGTAAATATTTATATATATATATATATATATATATATATATATATATATTTATATACGTAATGTAAAAAAAAAATGCCAACAAAAGATTGTAAAATTACAATAAAACGATAGTAAGATATATACATTTTATTATACCTAATACAGATATAGCGATATGTACGAATGTTAAATAAAGTAATATGATAGGAATAAGTATAATATTATAAAAGGAGAAAAGAAAGGAAAAAGAAAAAATATGGTAAATCGTATTATAAGAGAGATCATAAACATAACACAAAATATATATATATATATATATATAAATGTATGTATAGAGAGAGGAGGAGGAGGGAAAGAAAGGTTACCCTTTATGCTTCTTCCAAATGAATGGAGAGAGAGAGAGAGAGAGAGAGAGAGAGAGAGAGTGGGATGAGAAAGAGAGACAAAGAGAGAAATATGAGATACATGTATCTCGTAGAAGGGAGAAACCGTACTAAAAAGGGAGGAAGATAAACGTGCACTTCATAGTGGATTTCATACGGTAAAATATCCATTTTCCCAAGAAAGACCATAATTTCGTAAGGTGGATCGTTCTCTATTTCCCAAGTGTACGTTATCTAACGCCGAAAAATATCGAGGACACCCGTGTTGAACGATCATCGAAAACGAATCGGAGATTTTCACGTACGTGTACATAGACACATACATAAGTATGTATTCACACGTATGTACGTGTATTATTCACATTTATCGTTGGACGTGTAATACTTCCATTGAGATTTCTACTTTGTCCTATATATAATATATTCAATAGACAGTATTCCTGTCATTTCTGTCAAATTTTCTAATGTCAAGATATTAACGAAAGGAGAAATAGATTTTATCAAGATTTTAATATCAAAATTTATAAGCCTTCTCGTATTTTTGATTCGAAACAAAATTAAAAAAGAAAAAAAAAGAAAAGCAAAAGAGAGTAACGATACGCATTCCCATTCTCGTAAATACGTTGTTCTCTTTTTTTTACACTGCTCATATCGAAACAGAGAAAAATTTCAAGAACGATAAAAATTTTTCCCTCTTAGAATTCCTCTGGAGAATTAGAATTTAGATATGTTTCGAGAAGGATCGGAATTAGATAATTAAATAAGTTGAATGGGTTGATAGAGGAGAAATTTAAACGCGAGAAAATCGATGTTTCATATTTTGTAGCTTTTATTAAAAAATTATATATATATATATATATATATATATATATATATATATATATATAATAAAAAAATAAAAAAAAATAAATAAGAGAAAGAATAAACGATTGAGATCGTCTATAAAGAATAAATTAAAGAACGATAACGAAAGATTACGAACATGATTAAATGTAATTAAATGATTATAATCTACTATCGAACCAAACCATCGCTTACATTAATTCGCAATTTTTATTTTCACATTTCTCGGCGAAAAGATTTTTCGTTCTACATAGGACGAAGCGAAATGGGCATGACGTAACGAAAAGCATTGAAGGAAAAAGAAACGGGGTTGGGAGGGGGAGAGGGTGCGGGACTAAAATCGAAGAGCAGGACGGCCGTCATCCGTAGCCCGTCAGGCCATGCATCCAATTCGAGATTGAAATGCTTTTTACGTTCCCGAACCTCTAACATTTTTCAGCCGAGCAAAGCATAAATTGGCGAAGAACGATGGGCCAATTCTCTCTTTCGCTTTCGAAGATCGACTAGCGTTACCGTTTCCTCCTGTTTCCCGAACGACCAAACCCTCTTTATCCTCTCGTCGATCCGACCACCGATTTCATCTACGTTACGTCTTTCTCTCAATAACGTATCTCATCTTCCCTCAAAAAGTTCTCGCAATTTAGTCTTTTCCTTTCCTCTGTTTTTTTTCTTTTTTTTTTTTTTTTGCTATCCTCTTTCTTTCCCCCCCCCCCAACGTTATCCCCCGCACGATTTCCGTCGATCGAGGAGGAGGTATTGCATTTAACATAAATGAGTATAAGTGTGGGAAATAGTTGAATTTCGATGGGGGGGGGGGGATCGATTGAAAATGGTTTTAGAAACGTGTAAATCAAGGGGGCAAAAAAGAAATTCTAGAAGATAAATATGAAGGAAAAAAAAGTCACGTTCGTCGCTTTTAACGATTATCTTTTCCATGAAATTTGTCTGCATCCTGTTTCTTTCTTTCTTTCTTTCTTTCCGTCGTTCTTCCTTCTTTTTCTCTCTTTTCTTTGATCCTTTTTTCCTTTTCGTTTTTTTTTTTTTTTTTTTTTTTTTTTTTTTAACAAGCGCCACCGTATCGCCAAGCAGAAATAATTAATTAAAATATAATGCTCCCACGGGCTTCACAGTAAAAGACGGATCGCGAAATGATAATTACATTGATGATTACATCGATGATTACATCGATGATTACATTGATGATTACATCGATGATTACATCAATGATTACGTCGGCGTGATTGAAAGTATCTCTTTGATCGTCGAGTCCGTTGCCTCTATCAATGAGTTAATTGCACGTTCCTTTTTATAATATTCTACGTAAAGTCGATACGTTCAATTATATTCACGCACCCTGGATTTTATTATATAATCAATTATATCGACAGAGATTTAATTAAAGTTACGAGTTATCCTCGGGAAAATTCGATGATGAATGCAATCATGCAATTTCCTCGCCTAATTGAATTCCCCTATTTACAACGTTGGATTCTATTAAAGTTGATGCTAGTATCACACGGAACATAGAGAGAAGGCGGTAAGAAACATAATTAACAATGCCATTTTCATAGCATACATTATTCAAATAGCGACCCGTTTTGAATGATTCGCGAAAAGGTTCCTCTCTTTTAAAATTTAACATTTCATAGTTGGAATTTTGCTTCCGTGTATTTCAATATAAAACAACGCGTTCTTTGATTAAAAATGTATAATTGAGTAAAGGAAAATGAAAAATTATAACCTTTCCGTCGATTTAAATTATATAATATATTTCCGTGTGTAAAATTTCACGTTCCACGATGTCCTTTTAAACGTCGTCTGTATTAATAATTATCCTACGAACGAAATAATTTTGTAGGAAAGAGAGAGAAAGAAAAAGAGAAAAAAAAAGAAAAAGAGAAGAAGCAAGAAGAACCAAGGAATTATTTTATACGTAAATATTTATTTACGATCATCAGTCTTCCCTCCACTCCACCCTTCCTTCCCCGATCTCTACTTCTCGTCCGCTCTCCCCATGAAATTCCATGGTATTCCGTTTACTTGAGCGAGAAATGAAATTGATTAAATTCCATTAAAATCGGTCCATTAAACCGTTACGCTCATTGATCGAGAGATTTATAAGAATTATTCATCGTGCGAATACTCTCAATAAGTTTTAAAAACCGCTAGGCAAAATCTATTAGCTCTAACTCACGGATAATCGCCTTTTTGAATCACCTCGGCTGGGAATTATCGATAGTACTATCAATAATTCTTACGCTTAATGAAGTGTAAAACGATTTCTTAATGAAAAGAAAATTATTGAAAATAGAGAAATATTATTATGAACGAAAGCACGTTGGTGTAACTGCTAATTCAGCTCTTAATTTATACATTTCTTCTCTATCTCTCTCTCTCTCTCTCTCTCTCTCTCTCTCTCTCTCTCTCTCTCTCTCTCTCTCTCTCTCTCTCTCTCTCTCTCTCTCTCTCTCTCTTACTCTTTTTCATTCTTGAAAAAGATGACAGATTAAATTCTTTTCAAAGATACGTAAAAGCTACATTGAAAACACTCGTACGTTATTCAAGCTAGGATTTCTAATACGTTTCTCGATGATGTGTATCGGCCTAACCACGTGGTTCGTATCAATCGATACGATGTCTGTGTCGCGCGTGTACACGCAAACACGCACACAAGCGCACACGAACATACACACTTTCTCTCTCTCTCTCTCTCTCTCTCTCTCTCTCTCTCTCTCGCCGAAAATCCAGCTTTCTGTAGAAATACGATGAAAAACGTTCGAACGAAATGGCACACGTACAACGAATCTCTCTGGCAAGCCGTTGCAGTAAATACAAGCGACCGATGTTTTTTTACACGTTCAATTCTCTCTCTCTCTCTCTCTCTCTCTCTCTCTCTCTCTCTTTCTCTTTCTCTATATATTCCTACTTCAATTCGGAACGATTCTCGTTTTGTCCAGTATCCCTGTCGCCTCTATGCTTTCCCGTTTTGGATCGTACTCCTCGAAACGTCAAAAGTCTTTCTCCTCCTACCCTCACCACCCCCTCACTACCCCCTTACCACCCCCTTACCACCTTTACGAAACCGTCATTCAAAACATATATGATACAAATAAAGGGAAGAGAAAAAAAGTCGAAAGAAAAGGAACACATAAGAAAGAAAGAAGATAACATAGGTCTTGAATTGAATTGAATGCATATAATATGAGTGAAAAAACGAAGGGAACAAAAAAT
>OU426852.1:5705541-5950541 GCA_911387685.1 Dolichovespula media | reverse complement strand
ACGTGTGGACGTTGGATATGTTTATTCTTCAATTGAAAACCTGCAGACGTTTTTGTAACATCTACCTCTTGGAAATAATAAATATAATATATATATATATATATAATAATAAATAAAATATATATATATATATGTACATAAGTACATACGTAAGATTGATCTAAAAAATCGTTAAATACGATATATATTTAACATATTTTAATGACGCTAGTAATAATAGTAATTTATAAATCGTTCAACTTTAGCGATCTTTAGATACAAGATATAAAATATACGATCAATCAGATATTCTAAAGGAACTATTATTGTAATTACTTTCGAAAGCCATCGGAAAGTTTTATCGAAAGGTATCATCGAATTACGAATTTAACGTTTAGAAAAAAAGATAATAGATTATGGTTCCCGTGAAGGCAGAGTCTCTTCGATAATTCGATAATAGAGTTTCTTGCGGTTATACCGAAAAAGAAAGAAAGAGAAGAAGGAGAAAAGAAGGAGAGGAAGAAGAAGGAGAAGAAGAATAAGAAATAGAAGGAGAGAAGAGAGAATTGGAGAAAGAGTGAGAGAGAGAGAGAGAGAGAGAGAGAGAGAACGATGTCGGGAAATGCATCGGGAAAAGGAAAGGAAACATTCCTGCTTCTACTTCCATCTAGTAAATTAAGGCAGAAAATTTTATCGAACGCCACGATTATATTCTCCACCTTTTCGATTCCCTAAGAACCATTCTCCCAACTTAAGCAACTTTATTCGTCAGGTTAGAAGTTCGTTTTTCCAAGTGGATATTTCAAAGCGCGAAAAAAAACAAATTCAAGGAATAATTGTAACCGATCGAAGGAGATTGTGGGGGGGATATTAACGGTATGGATGAATACGAATAAAAAAAGAAAGAAAGAAAAGAGAGAAAGAAAGAAGAGAAACCGAAAAAGAAATAAGCAAAGACAATGATAAAACGGATCCGTTAAGGTTAAAATACGAACTCATTAAATAAATTTATGTCTAATCATGGTCCGAATTCTTCGGTTAAATTTGATTATACCGCTATTGAAATCGGGTCTCAGGGAGCAGCATCTGGTAAAATCTCGTCAGGAATATCTCTTCCGAAAGAAAGAGGTTTTCCTTCTATCGTGGAATCTCTCTCGTCGAATGGAAGAAGAGAGTCCGTCCGATCGCGATAAGGTAAATTCTCCGAAGAGAAATGACACTTGGCTCGTGCTTTTCCCTATTAAAGGAGAGCGACGTGTTTAAAGCTTTCCAGCATCCCTGATAAAAGGTTCCTCGAAGAAAAGAACTATGGCACGAGGCATGCATTTCCTGAATTGAGAAATATATATGTATGTATGCGTCTATGTGAATCTTAGTATGGGTGTATAGTATACATACATATATATATATATATATATATATGTATATATATATATGTATATATGCATATATGCTTGTTTATTTGTTTATTTAACTGTGTTCGTGAGTTTATGTGCTTATGTATAAGAGTAAATCGAGAAAAGCTGTCCAATCCTTTTCTTTTTTTTTTTTTTTTTTTTCTTTTATTCTTCAGCAGATGTTCACTTTCTTCTAACACTATTGTATCACATCGAGCTATTTCGTCATTTATTTTACTCTCTTATCTCTCTTTGCCTCTCTCTCTCTCTCTCTCTCTCTTTCTTTTTCTTTCTCTCTCTCTATCCTCTTGACTCTTGGATAATAATTATTAAGCCTCAATCTTGACGTTCATAGAACTTCTCCCGTAAAAAGTGATTTCAACGAGCGCCATTCTTCAAGTTATATCGCGTTTTTCATCATGATTATCTATTTAGAAGCTTTTCTATTCAGTGATATTATCATATTTCTCGAGGATATACGAATTTTGTTTAAATTAACTTTTCAGTAATTGAAAACGTTTGTAGTCGCGTAGAAGTTTATTATTAATTATTTTCATTTATTTCATCGTTTCAATAGATTTGAATTACACATTGTAGAAAATTTGAAAGAGTTTGTCCATTCTTATTAACTTCTTTAATATCACTTTAACTTCTCGAAATATTGTGAGTGCAATATGGAAGAAAGAAGAAAAAAGGGAAAAGAAAAAATAATAATAAATAAACGATCGTTTTAAGAAACGTAAATGAAACTTTCAAAGATCATTGATTAATTTAATTAACAAGGTACTTATCGGTTAGACAGAAAAAGAAAATATATATCTCTTCATTTATGTATATTAAAACGTACTCTTGAATTCTATTGCTTGTTGATCATACCACCTCATTATACTGTGTACACAATCTTTGCATTTATAAATAATGATTAAAATATACAACCAGAGAGAAAGAGAGAGAGAGAGAAAGAGAGAGAGAGAGAGAGAGAATAGAGAAACATACGTCGTCAAAAGGTACTTTCATTAGTATGGATCCTCTTGCTAAACTATAGTCTTCATTTGTATTTATTCTCTTCTTCCTCTTATCTCTCTCTCTCTCTCTCCTTCTCTCTCTCTCTCTCTCTCTCCTTCTCTCTCTCTCTCTCTCTCTCTCTCTCTCTCCTTCTCTCTCTCTCTCTCTCTCTCTCTCTCTCTCTCTCTCTCCTCTTTCTCTATGTTTCATTCGACCCGTAGTAATATCGAAAAAAAAAAACACAAGAAGCTTCAAAATACTTAATTAACTATAACCTACTTTAAAAAATTCAACACGATTTTGTACGATAAAAGAAATTTTGTATATATATATATATATATATATATATATATATATATATATATATATATATATATATATATATAAGGTGAAATATATATTAGTATATATAGTATTTATAATATTTATATTATTATTATTATTATTATTATTATTATTATTATTATTATTATATAAAAGTTAATTTGTACGAAATATTACGTATTCCCTTCCTTCATACGTCTTGCACATCATGAGAAACAAAAAGTGAACCTCAGACGGCTGAAAATGTCCCATATACTCAAATTATACGCTAATACGACCAAAGAAGAAAAGAAAGACAAAAAGAGAAAAGAAAGAGAGAGAGAGAGAGAGAAGAACTGAACCCATAGCGGCCATATAAGAGACGGACTTAGCAAATTGAAAATATTATTCCATTGGGTGTTGTTCTTCGTCGTTCTGTCTTTCTCGGTTTCTCTAACAGTCAGGTCACGCTTAAAAGGTTACACAGACGACGATAATCGAGTATTGCTACGTTTAAATTTCGAAAAGGATCGAGGACGGCGATAAGTCCTATTGCGTGCTCTCGTCGCGTCCTAAAAAGGGTGTAAAGCACGATAAAAGATAAAAACGTAGGAACCAGTCTGTAGTACGTGTTTCTACACTTAAATTTATACATGTCTGTGTCTATTTTTTTATATTTTTTTATATTTTTTTATGTATCTATGTATGTGAGAGCGCTCGCGAGCGTTCGCGTGTGTAGACATGTCATTGCCACCGAGTGTCTCGTAATCCGATTTCGACGAAACACGTCTGGTTGGCACCAGCTGTTAGAGATTCTTCCAGTCCTTTGCTCTCACTCATCCTCATACCCTCCTCACCCTCACAAGCACCGAACTTCAACCCCTTTTAACATCGCCCACGAACATATCTGCAACAATTGTGCGACGAGTGGATCTCGAGAATATGTCGTTATGTACATACAATCCATAAAATCCTACTCAATGGAAGTCAAACTGGAAACGTACGAGAACATTTGTCTACCCATACAGTGTACCTAGAGACATACATACACATACAAATCTATGCGTGTATATCGTATATAGTTATATACCACACATATATATATATGTGTGGTATATAACTATATACGATATATGTCTGTTTCGTAAAACGTTTTTCTCTTCAAAATAGATGCTATCTATTTACACTGACTCCATTTTTATCTCTTATACTCTTGTACATCGCAATATTACTTACTTCTCGCGCGACCCGACAAAACGACCTGCATATTTTCTTTCATAACGAATGATTTTTCATTGAAATCGCGTTTTAAAATAATGTTCCAGAACGATACTTTCCTTAACCCTGTCGCTTTCAATTAATTCGTTGGCTTTATCATTCGGTAAGAATGATTCATACTATTTAGGAATGTTTTCAAACGAAAATCTCGTTAACTGACGCTTTTAATTACTTCGTTGGCTTTATTCGTCGAGAACCAACGTTTTATTGATATCATTGATATCCACTCTTTATAAAAGATTTTCGAACGAAAATTTTTCCAAACGTAACTTTCATATTAATTTTTCGTCGAATTTTCACCTTCGAAATGAACGAATTTATATTTGTCAATCATTATTTCAAAATGTTTTTTAAAGAAAAAAATTTCCTTAGTATCAATTTTAATTAATTCATTGAACTGGAAGCATTCGAATATTTCCTTATTAATTGAATGAAAGATCGGACAAGATAATAACGAACATTTATCTTGAAAGAATGATTCATATATTCTCTTTGAGCGAAAACGACGAACATTGAATATGCATGATTTTCGGATACAGACTAATGGAAAATATGAAATAATCCGATAATCGTTTTTTCGCTAGAGAAACCAAGATACAGAGAAGAGATAGATAGAAGGGATAGATTTATGGTTAGTGAGTGAGTAAGTGAGAGAGAGAGAGAGAGAGAGAGAGAGAGAGAGAAAGAGAGAGAGAGAAAGGCGGTGGACCAGTGCCTAGTCGAAATCCAAATTGAATTTGTCGGAGCCTCTAACACGCTGATTAAAAGCTGAGAAATTAGGTTAATGCCGAGGAAAATCCGATACCTGGTTTTACTTTGCTATGGAGCTACATCAAATCGCTCAACTCACGAGGACACGCGAAAAGCTCGTCGCGTCTTGCCTTTATCCGTGCTTTTCTGTATCTAATGACATAATTAACGGATCAACGCTAACGTTTCGTTCACGTGTAAGTACCTTTCATTTCTCCATGGTTCAACGTTAATCGCCGGGAAACGTTTTCGGAATCGTCCACGACACCAATTTTCTCGAACATTCGTGCATATTTGCGTCTGTCCGTGTTGCGTTTATATGTATTTGTGTATGTATGCGTGTGTGTGTGCGTGTATGTTTGTATTTGTGCACGCGCGTGCTTGAACTACCTACGAATTCGAAGATTTTCCATTCGATTTCCACCCTGGACGATCGCCTTCCCGCTAATTTCGATCCGCGAAATTGATCGTTACCGCAGAATCGGAATTACGGAATCGCAATTACTGGGAAATTGCCGTCCGATTTCATTGATACCGCCATCAAACTTCAACTCGGAAAGAAGGGAGAGAGAAATATATCTCGTTACACATATGAAAGAAATGATTTTATAACTTTATATGTATTAACTTTATATAAATATATATATATATATATATATATATATATATATATATCCGATCTAAATAGCGTTTAAGCAGATTGAATGATAAATCTATCTATGTATAATATATAAAATATATATATATATATATATATATATATATATATATATATATCTGTCTTGCGAAAGAAATAATAATCAATTGAAGTGATAAACAGGGCTCTCAATGTTGAAACATTAAGACGATTTAGATACATTGTTTCATTATCTATGTTTGAACAGACAAATTCAATCGCAATAAACACAATGATCATCTCTAATCAACGTCTGTTCTTAAACAAACGTGCCGTATAGAAGAGTTATTGATATAAGTCGAATTAGAAAGGGAGACCCTAGGCACTCTTCTTATCTAAGATATCTTTAATCAAATAATCTCCTTTTGGTCACTCGGTAAGGAAATTGTCAAAGATATTTGAGATGATTATCAACGTACGTATCTTCCTTCGAACGAAGAATCGAAAGAAGAAGAAGAATCCCTTATTCCGAATGAAGAATCTATTCTTTCCTTTCCCTTTTTTTATTTCTCCTATTTTCTAAATAATCGAGTACTCCTATTGGTATTGTGATGTATTTGTTGTTGACGCAACTTACATAGTACTACTTTCTCTTAAGGTTAATAAAAATTAAGGTTAACAAATTAATATATAATTATTAGGAATATCTGCCCAATGAGAACACGGATACACGGTAAGAAAACGCATAGATAAAAAAAAACCACTTGACCACCTTTGTCCAATGCTTAGGCATTGTTAATCCAAGTCTCACATTCTCCTAAGGAGATTTATTATATTTAAACATCAACAAATTAAACTACGGATTACTTCAAACTTTATGACTGTTCATAATCAAGAAATGAGGAAGAAAAGGAAAATAAGAAAAGAAAGGGATCAATGTCCTTTCCCAAAAAGACTGAAATCGCTCTAACAAATCAACGATTCTACTGAATCCTATTCCAATGAATTATCTCGAACGTCTCAAGGACCATCGAGGATCTTTCTAATTTTTTCTCCTTCCCAACAACCCATGTAATTCTCTTCTCGTTCGCAAATTTGATTCCAAGGAGAACCAAATAGAGAAAGAGAGAAGGAGAGACATAGAGAGAGGAGAGAGAGAGAGAGAGAGAGAGAGAGAGAGAGAGAGAGAGAGAGAGAGGGAGAATCACGGTACCGCTTAGATACGCAACGAAGGCTTTCGCGTAGGAAGGACGAGAGATGTAATTAAGGGATTTAATCAGAGAAGTTATCGGAGCAAACCCACTTGTCCCATCTACTTCTCCTCCTCCCATCCACCCACCCCTCCCCTTTCCCCCTTCCTTCTCCTTCTCCTTCTATCTTCCTTCCTTTTATGTCTTCCTCCCGACGACGATGTCTTCCGTGGCCTTGCAGACGGGCAACAACCGTACTAGTAGAGAGACCCCACGGTAGTCTCAGAGTCCTCGCCTCGAAATCACGGAAATAATTAACCTTCTGCATTATGCGTTCGCCGCGTACCGATATCGCTATGTGTTCCCTCCCGTCTTATCGCTCTTTCCTTTCCATCCCTTTCCCTCATCCTACTCCGATTCCCTCATACACCCGCTTATCCGTCGCCCACTTCCACCCCCTCCCTTATACGACGTTTCTCACCCTCTCGTAATCTACTCCGAATGCATCCTTACACACCATTGTCTCTCCGTCGTGCATTCTACTAAGCGTTCACAGGGCGAATATCCTTGAAGGTACGAGCGAGAACGAGTAATCGACTTTAGTCTCTCTCTCTCTCTCTCTCTCTCTCTCTCTCTCTCTTTCTATTTCACGAGGGACTAGATTATTTTATTTTAACTCCCCCGTGAGATTCCAACTTTACTCTGGACGAATGAAAGTATTCGTGATACTTCTAATTCATTCGATTCTCTATCAATTAATATAATCTTGGTATTCTAATAAATCCCTTTTTCAGAGAGAAATTGAAATGATATCGGTTATAATCCGATTATATTCCCAAAAGATTTAAATCTATTTCAACAAGTGAAATAAATGGAATAAAAATGAATAATATAAAAAGAAAAATATTCTCTCTCTCTCTCTCTCTCTCTCTCTCTCACACACACACACACACACACTCTTTCGCCCTATATATATATATATATATATATACTATTTTTGAGTATAACAAATAAATGTCGGAAGAACGTGGCTAGAACACGTTCGTATTCATTTATTCGTCGTTATTACCTATTATTCATTATCGATTAAAGTACACGTCATATACATATAAATGAACAAAGATTGAAAAGGGACAGGAGTTAGCACGAATTCATTGCAATTATTACGACGATCGTAGAACGATAATCGAAGAGTTACGAGTATGACGCTTATTCGAAGAAACGATACCTCGATTATGCACGTAGAACAGTTTATTAAAGCGACGATCGTAATCTAAATGTGCATTCACCCTCTCCCTCCCTCTCTTTATCTCTCTCTCTCTCTCTCTCTCTCTCTCTCTCTATTTCCCTGTGATCGCTATTTTGCGTAAGTACGGCTTAATGAAACGTGCTTTTGCCAATAGAGAGAACAATCGCAAAGCGATATTGCCGAAGTTCCTTGCGTTTCAGATATGGTGCCTACGCGTTTCTAGCGAATATACACCTACCTCTCTCTCTCTCTCTCTCTCTCTCTCTCTCTCTCTCTCTCTCTCTCTCTCTCTCTCTTACTCTGATGATTCTATTTCACGTTAATAGTAACCGATCTAATGTTCGATCCGTTTAATATCTCGTTTAACAGAACTTTATTGACATTTCCCTTACCTAAAGATTAAGATAACGTTCAAACAAACACACACATCTTTATATACATAACATATATTTATATATATAAATATATATATATATATATATATATATGTATGTATGTATGTATGTATGTATGTATGTATGTAGTGTTATATATCAAGATAAATGGCTTGGGGGGACGGGAAGAAGATTTTGATGCTTACGGTGTAATATCACGATAAATTGATTTCACGTTAATTTTCTTAATGAAACTGGCCCAACTCAAACTTAATCCCCGCTTCCTCCCAACGGCATACGCCATTACATCAATTAACAGCTCGTTCGTGTTGCCGATCGAGTTCTCCAAGTCTTCAAGATGTTCCATCAGAAGTTAACTTCAATCTTCAAATATGCGTATGTATATGAAAGTGATGACAAATTCTAAAACGTAATAAATATTTTTAATGTTTTGTCTCTCGTGTGAATCAATAATTAACGATTGTCAATGTCAAAGCGTCAGAGGGATTAAAATATATTTATCCGAGCAAATTTATTATAAATTATTCATTTATACCCAACGATCTTGGGTTTCTTTCTTCTGATACGTCACGCAATGGCGTATTATCATAAAATATTTACTTGCCATTAACTCCACAAGGCTATTGACGGATTTGATTACGATAATCTTAGGAAACAATCGTTGGTTCGTTTAAATAAACAACGAGGCTCTTCATTATTCATTTCTAAAATATGTGACGCAATAATACGACATAACAAATAAACGACGTATCCTCTATACGTGTTCTCACGTGCATTAATTGATAAGGATTAATCGAAAACATATTATAAAAAGCATTATATTTGAGATGGTCATAACGAAAAGATACGATATATTTACTTATTCAAATATTCGGATCCATATTCGCTGGAATATCCAGATACTCAGATACGAAACTCGGAATGCGGGCTCGGATTTCGAATTACAATGAATAGGTAATTCGAATACTCGAATATCCGGGTGGTAAAAGCATTGGTAGTATCTATCTATCTAGCGGTATCGAAGTAAAACTTTTGATCGATGACAAAGAGCTAATTCCGACGTTTCGTTGCAACAAAAAAGTTTAAAAAGTTTAATCGACCCTTTTGATATCCCCTCCGATACACACATTGATATTTAATGATCGATTGGTTAATTTCAATTTCATAGATACGCGAAGAGAAAAGAAGTAATTAATTAACTTTTTTGTTTTCGTTTATAGCGATTAAAAGTAATTAACGTTCGTTGTATCCCATCGTTAGTATGATAAATGGACGATAATTTCATTTCGCAAAATGAGAATGAAAATTCGTGAAATCGTTCCGAGCTTTATTGATAGAGACGAGGGTAGAGGGGACGGGGGGGGGGGCGGGGGGCGGGAGGGTAAAGAGGCGCGTAATATAAAGCGTCGAGACAGAAATTAAATGCTTATGGAAAAATACTTCGCACTTTGCCGTTTCGAGGTAAGTGGCCGAGGAATGTCGATTTGGATTAGAACTGAAGAGTAGAAATTTCGAGTTATCCGCGTGAACGCATCTCGCTTTGGACGAAGTTAGTTACATGACTCGCTTAAAGTAAGTAGTTTCCTTTGCTAGAATTTGTTCGTACTTTGACCGACGAGAGTGAAAGAGAGAGAGAGAGAGAGAGAGAGTGTATGTGTGTGTATGATCGAGCGAATCCGCGCTTCGAGTTTCAAGTCTGACGTATGTACCTACTCTCTCTCTCTCTCTCTCTCTCTCTCTCTCTCTCTCTCTCTCTATCAATCTCTATCTCTCTCTCTCTCTCTCTCTCTCTCTCTCTGGTTCGCATTTCTCCAAAGAACTTTACACCCTTCTCTTGCACAAACTGGAATGTTGTACGTTTCTCTTCGGGCCATGACATACAAATTAAACGAAACTCAGAATGTTAATTACTCGATTAGGGTACACGTAGCTGTTCCGTATGCGCATATAGTTTATATAAACTATTACATATATATGTAGGAAAGAGAGAGAGGAAAAGGAAGAGAGAAAAAGAGAGAGAGATAGAGATAGAGAGAGGGAAGGAAGAGTGAGGAGAGGGAGAGGGAGAGGGAGAGAGTGAGAGAGAGAGAGAGAGAGAGAGAGAGAGTTAGCAGGAATAAACGGGGATGAGGAGAGATCGTAATTGAAGGTTCCCGGACATTAGTGGCAAAAGCAGAATCATGTAATTCCATACTAACACGGATGATCATCGCGATAACGAAGAGATAAATGACTAATCGAATTTACGTTCGAAATAGAACGTATAATAGTGCTCATACATTTTTTTATTATAATATTCGTCATTTCCGTGAATTTTCTTTTTTTTTCCCCTACGTCCATTCGTTCATCAAACTTTCATTCGTTTCATTCGAATATCTAATTACTATATGGATGATTGAAATATATGAAGAAGAGGTAAAGGGGGGACAAAAAGTTGGAACGGAGAAGTGTGAAAAAAAGAGGGGGATAAGGATTTAAAATCCGATGGTGAAATGTCATTCATTGAACGTGACACATAATGTCTCATACACCGCATAATTCTCTATTTAATGGCCACCAAGTTCTGATTAATGTCTCCCGTTACTACGTTTCGCATTATGAACATCCGCGTCCGAAATGAGTTCTCGTAAAGCTCTCGGCAAATTTAGATTTCGTCGTGTCGGCCACCAACCAGTCTCACATCATGCTAATGGGACGGGCATGTTTGCCTTGTCAGTCCATGGTTTACATTTTATTTCAGTATAATAGAATCGTTCATTTTAATAATACGATTGATTTCGATATTCCGAATATACTATTTCCGTAATAACGTATGGGATCGTTAACATTATTTTTAATTTCTGCATTATCGACGTATTAACTGATAATAATCTAGTTTTGTTATAGATAATAAAAATCGATTAGAAATCTTTCATGTATCTCTCTTAACGATTTAAAAATGTAACAAAATCTTGTAAATATTATCTTCGTCATGAGTGTCACTGTTCAAATGTATCTATTTTCTTTTTCGTGGGAAAAAAAAGAAAAAAAAAAAAGAAAGAAAGAAAGAAAAGTAAAACATACGCGCGTTAATTTAAAAAAAAAAAAGAAAAAACATTGATTATAACTTCGTAATCCTTTTTCTTAACAATTTAAATTTAAAAAGTATATTTACATAAAAAAAAAAAAAAAAGAAAATAGTATCTTCGTCATAAATATCCGTTTAAATGTATATTTATTTTCTTTTCCCTGGAAAAAAAAAAAAAGAAAAAAAAAAAAAGAAAAAGCAGAACGTACACGTGTTTATTTTTGCCATTTTTTGTCTTTTAGTACGATTTTTGCGAATCGGTGAGACTGGAAAAAGATAAATTGACTAGCGTACACAACGTCGGTCCGGTCACCACAGAACGATAGTAATCCTAACGCCAAGGGACTTTTATTTTCTTCAATCTCACGGACGATTTGCCTACTACACTGAGGGAGAAATGCTCTCTCCTTTTCTCTCTCTCTCTCTCTCTCTCTCTCTCTCGGTCATCTCTCTTTCTTACTCTCCCCCACTTTCTTTCTCTTTCCCTCTTCGCCAAATCGAGCTTAGTTTCCGTCGAATTTGAACAACCGGATTACTACGTCGACTGGGATAAAATAATCTTTCTTCGGCGAAATCTCTGAGAATTTGCTTGAATATAAAGATCATTTGCAAAATAGATAGATCGTATGAATTCATAGAGCGAGATTGATAGCGAACCAAATAATAATCGAATGACATATCGAATTCCTTTTTCTTCTTCTTTTTTTTTTTTGTTGCTCTCAGATCGGTTATTACGTTATCTGTTATATTTATTTATTTACGAAAAATCTACCGAAACGCATGGCTAATTGGAATGCCTTCGATTTAATTCTTCCTCATTAAATATCACGAAGTGTAATCCACGTTACGAAATGGCCAACTTTACTTTATATACATCTCGAAGTTGCAATTCCATAAATATCAAAGGATCTTTCCTTTGAAGTGCCGACACGGGACACAGTTAAAGTCTGGTTATTACATTTTAATGTTATATTTAATTTAATTTTAATTAACTTAGGCTTTAACTAACATCTCGTTTAACGTTATTAACCCAATTATTTTTATCCAACCTTGTTGTCAAATTTAATCAATTTTTTTTATCTAACTATCTATCTATTTATTTATTTATTTTTGGTTATTATACGATCATACACACAGATATATATATATATATATATATATATATATATATATATATAATAGTTTTCACTTAATCGATGAACGAGAAAAGTTTCTCGCGGAACGTCCAGAGATCTGTGGTATTTCGAGCGCGTAAAGACATTATATACTCGGTTGAAAACTTTCTTGATGTTCGGCCAAGAAAGTCCTCTCCTGAGAACCGACGACGCGTTATCTGTGACTTCCGTGTGGCCTATCATATTCCTCGAAGTTACTGAATAATCCTGCGGATCAAATCTTCGCGCCAATTAATGAAAAGAAAAGAAAAGAAATGAAATGAAATGAAAAGTAGATTATAGGATATCTTCATTCCGTTGAATTATTTGAAATAATAGACAATGAACTTTACTTATCCATTATTATATTAATTCTCATCGAATTATAATATTTAAATCGTGAAACTTTCGAATGTTTTACAGTACCTTTTAGGGCGGAAAAGGACGAGGAGGGGGGGGGGGGGGGGGGGGGGGCGGGAGAAGAAATTACTAAGAAAGGGTTATGCCGTTTAAAAGGAACGACAAATTTATCGGCTTAAATATAACGCATCGATTGTACGATTAACGCGGCGAAGGAATATCTTTAAAAAGAAGATCAATATCCTTTGAACGCGGAAAGGAATTTTTCAATATGACAAAACGATAACGAATCTTATCGCGATCTAATCGAGCAACGCTTCGTGCTTGGATGCGAGAAATCCATTAACCTGAAAACGAGAGCTATGATTGCGAGCATCTCGCGATAGATCGATTCTTATCACAGCCGTTGAGTAATTAAACGTCAGGCAGGAACGTGTTCGATATTCGTCGAAAAAAAGAAAAGAAAGATAGAGAGCGAGAGAGCGAGATAGAGCGAGAGAGAGAGAGAGAGAGAGAGAGAGAGAGAGAGAGAGAGGAAGGAAAAGAAATCGAGCACGAATCAAAGATTTACTCAAATACGTCAAACTTACTCGTTTTTCATAGTTCTTTATCGACTATATTTCTACGAGCAATAAACAACAATTGAACTTTATCACGAAGTTAGAATTTAATTAATAAAACAATTACTTCTTTGCGATACGCACAAAACTTTCTTCGTCGTTTTCATTCTATTCCTATCTATATTTTTCTATTCATATTTCTCTCCCTTTCTCTCTCTCACTTCTTCTCTTTCATACACGTACACATGATTAAATTAGTGTCTCCCGCACAGTAATGTCAACGATGAAATACTCTCTTCGTTGAATCTTTGTGGCGGCCATGAAATTGTGTGTGTTACATGTCATTTACAATATGTCGCGTTACATGTCATTTTCCCTTAGGAACAGACAGAAAACGCATAATATGTTCTATCCTTCTTTCTCTCTCTCTCTCTCTCTCTCTCTCTCTCTCTCTCTCTCTCTCTCTCTCTCTCCCTGTCCTTTTCGACAAGGGAGCTAATTAATTAGTCAACTGCAAACGAAATTATTGCTCGCTATCTTAATAACTCCGTGATTTCTAATCAGAAGGCATGTAACGTCAAGAAAGAGAAAGAGATAGATGGGTAAACTCAAACATAATAATATAAAAAAGAAAGAGAGAGAGAGAGAGAGAGAGAGAGAGAGAGAGAGAGAGAGAGGAAAATAATTATAAGGATATAAAAAATAATAAAAACAGAAAATATGTATACTACACCAGTCGATGTATTCAAGTTCGAGAAATGACCGGCTTATCCAGTAATGGCCACCGAAGCGATTCGTTAAAAGTTCCTTTAATAAGAAAATGCGATAGAGCCGAACGTTTAATTACTCGCGTGGGACGTAATTTACATCGGCTAACGCTTACGACTTTTTACTTCGTTTTAACCCCCGACGGCATTAAACTCCTTTTTCCCTTTCGACGAAATGGAGAAAACGTGAACGCTTATTGAGATTTGAATTACTATATGGGAATCTAAAATTATAGATGCCTGGAATGCACGGAATAAACGGAATGCATAAATATATTTAAGATTAACGAACCTAAATCGATTTTATTTCGATCGAATTTACAATTTCAATACTCCATCGAACCATTAGAGTAATTAAAATCATCGAGAATAAAAATAAATTAATGATTTTTTCCTTTTTTTGTTTTTATTTTTATTTTTAAGGTATATTTAATGTACCTTCGACAAGTTTAAACAGTTTTCTTATTTTTAGATATTTTAGATATTTCTTAAATCGAAAGATTTTTTCTTTAAATTTTAAAGATATCATTTGTTTCTTTTCAGACATCCCAGCCATGATTAAATTTAGAAAATTCAATTTTTTAATCGAGCAAAGATTCTCATAGAAACTAATGGTGACAGGCCAATAAATTTGTATAATCCGATTCGAACTAGAAAGGAAGAAAAAGGAGAGGAATAAAAAGAAATAAATTGTAACTGCGTTAATAAAAGGCCTTTTTTTCCCTCCTCTTTGTCTCTCTCTCTCTCTCTCTTTCTCTCTCTCTCTCTCTCTCTCTCTCTCTCTCTCTCCATCTCTCTTTCTTTCTCTAAACTGAACACATACCTGTGAAAACGACCGATAGAAACGAAAGCTCGTTGACGATTCCATACACGCGTTCGTTCGTTCGAAAGCTATTCTCGTTTATCACGAAGTGATTTTCAATGTACTACTACGCTAAAACGAGAGAGAGAGAGAGAGAGAGAGAGAGAGAGAGAGAGAGAGAGAGAGAGAGAGACAGTATGTATGTAGTATGCGTAACGTTATCACGTAACCACGTTAGCACGTACACGCGTTAGTTTCTTTTTCGCATCATCGACATCTCTCTTTACCTTTTAACCCTTTCCAATCTTCCATCTCTCTCTCTCTCTCTCTTTCTCTGTCTATCTATCTGTCTATCTCTTTTATTCCTTTTACATCGACAACGAACATGCTCATACTATGGTCAGAAAAAAATGAAGGTAAAACTTGAAACGGCCTATAAAATCAGACTGGATTCTACATAAATCTTCGTCCGCGCATTCTTTATCCTAAAAGAGCAAAACGTTGAAGTATTTTATAAAGGTTAAGGAAAGAGATTTTGAGGGTAGAGAAAAGATAGGAGGGATGAAAAAGGACGAGGGTCGTTCAAACGATACGACTTCGAAAATTCGATCGAAAAGCGTTTCCCAACCATTTCTACGTCGTTGTTTAGAAGTAAAACCATCGTTATATGGTCGTTTAACTTGAAAGGTTATTACTCTTATACGGTGTGTCTCGAGAAACGTATCTGGTTTAACGATTTTTAAATTTAACGCACGGAGACGAACTTTGATAATAATTGTGACAATAAAATTTCTAATACTGTTATAAAATTATAATACTGATCGACAATTAATTTGGCAATAATAATCAATGTACGCTACATGTCTTTCCTAAAAGTCATTGAAACAATCCGTTATTTCCATGCTTATTAAATTTTTTAAAAGGAAGTTTCTGCTTTATTTTAATGAACGAAACGATAAATCTGCCATGCGGTTTGTTGCCTTTGAGGAAGAACTTCAGAACGTTTCTTACAATGAAGAAATAGAAAGAGAGAGAGAGAGAGAGAGAGAAAGAAAGAGAGAAAGAAAGGTAGCTGATAAAATATATCTCTTTCATCTTTCTTCTACCTCGAATTATTTCTCCTTCGAAAGAACAGGTACTGGCCGATCATCGTAAGACTTTTTTTTTTCTCATTTTACAGTATTAAAACTTTATTGAATGAAATGGGTCGTCGTCGATCTACGTAAAAAAAAAAAAAAAAAAAAAATAAATAAATAAAATACTCGAATACTCGAATAACAATTTCAAATTCTATGGATCAATTCAAATGAAAGAAGGACTATGAAACGATATGACGTTAATGGGACAAACAATAAAACGATTAAACGTGATACTTAATGCAAACGAACGTACGTGCAAAATGGATAAACGACTGTAAAATGAAATATAATGAAATGGAAAAAAGGTGGCGAGAGGAGAAGGAGAAAAAGACAAAAGAAAAGAAAAGAAAAAGGAAAGAAGAAGTAGAAGAAGAAGAAGAAGAAGAAAGGAAAAAGAGAGGAAAACGAAAAGGAAAGAAAGGAAAAGGAAAGAAGATTTTCTTTCTTACGATAAGTCAAAATCGTAGTTTAATATCAACCCCCCCCCCCTTTTTGTATTTTTCTCGTGTACCATGAAGATTACACGTATCTCAGAATAACGAGAAAGATTTCACGATGTTCGGGCTCATACGACTCTATAAAAATGTTTTACGAGGGCCATCGACGTTGTTCCTGTTCGACAACCTTACTTTTCTTCAAACATACCACATAGATACGTATTTGTACGAACACATAGGACGGCCTCGACGAACGGGACTGTCGTTTTCCGACTTTTTTACCGGCGGTATTTGCTATAATCAAAGGAACCACTCATAAGACTACCCCGATATAATAAAGAGTTTTACGACTTGTAAACCCATAACGGTCTTGAGAACCTTCCTCCTCCCCTACCTCCTCCTTTCTCTTGTTCTCTATCCTTCTCTCTCTCTCTCTCTCTCTCTCTCTCTCTCTCTCTCTCTCTCCAAATCTTTTTCTTCTTTCTCTGTCGAAAAGTAGACGGTCATAAAATGATAATTTCATTAAACTTACCACCGTTTTTAGTTTCAAATGACGGTTATTATATTTATAACATTGATAAAGAGAATAAGTAAACCGTGAAATTTATTTCTAAAGAGGGGGGGGGGGGAGCGGAGGAAAAAAAAAGAAAAGAAATTTCATTTAATCAAATATTAATGAAACGTATATTATCTTTAATTGTTTTTTTTTTTTAGGTTATCCCTGAGCACTATTTGACTCGTTGAAACGTATCTCTCGTTAAAGCAGGATCAAGCTTATTTATTCGTATTATACGTACGAGACATCTAATCGGATCATGATAATAATCAATGTCGAAAGTTTAAAAATAAGAAAGAGAGAAAATCGCACAAAAGCAATGGGTAAAAGATAGGAGGAAGAAGGAAGAAGGAAGGCTTTCATCTCGCCCAAAAATACCGATTGCAATCTCAATGAAGAATCAAGCCACTCTATCACGATGGACTCTCTCTCTCTCTCTCTCTCTCTCTCTCTCTCTCTCTCTCTCTCTTCTGAAACAGCGTGTAATTTGGCATAGAGATGTTGACTACTCTCCATTACACTCTCCCTTTCTCTCTGAGATCTTCTTGCGAATTTAAAAAGCACGAGGCTTTCTCGAAAAAGGATAAGGAACTTTAGTGAGATAAAGAAAAGAGAGAGAGAGAGAGAGAGAGAGAGAAAGAAAAAGAATTAACCTCTTTTGCATTCGTCCTTCTCCGCGATGGAAATTTCATCGTCGAGGTAACAGTGATTTCAGGTGAACATGATTAAGGATCTAAAGATGATCGACGTTCTCAAAAAATTAAGAACTAATCAGAGATGATAGACCGATGAAAAAGATTTAAAACGACGGAGATCGACGAGTGATTAAGACAATTTTCCATGATATTAAAAAAAAAAGAAAAGAGAAGAAAAATTCTTATGTTAGAAGCGAAATTTTTATGTTTACGAAACAGGAGAAAAAAAAACAGAAAAATATTTCGTTTAAATTGAAAAGAACTTATAAAGAATAATAATAGTAATAATAATAATAATAATAATAATAATAATAATAATAATAATAATAATAATAATAATAATAATAATGATGATGATAATAATGATAATAATAAAAATAACAGGAAAAAAGGAGGGAGAACAAAAAAAAAAAATAAACAAAAACAAAAATGAGGAGAAACACACGTAGAAAAGGAAAGAAAATTTGGTTGAATGATCGATGCAGACAACGTCGGAAGGATAAGCAATTAGTGTCTTCGTAGATTTAACGTTGAAGCGAGACGTCACGTCCTCGGAAAGCTCTCTTGAGTAAGGATCGATGAGGAAGAGAAGAAGTGGCTGTAACAGTTGTAGAAGAGAAAGGGGGAAAAGAGAGATAGGGGGGGAGGAGAGAGGTGTACGACTCGAAGGGGCACAATTAGCGAGTTAACGCTTCTTAGCAGTGCAAGAAGTGCCGCGAAGGCCTTGGAATAAGTTACGAACCGTGACAGACGTTAAGGTTTTCTCAAGGGGCTCGTAAAGAGCGTGTCTCGAGAATGTGAGAGGAGGGAGAACGACCTTCTTTCTTTCATTCTGTATTCTCGAAAATGGATGGATGATTCTATGACGTTTCTCCTTCTATTAGCGTAAATCCATAATGCCAGTACGTTCGTCTCCAATTACTTTGCTTAATAGAATATAAAATCGAATTACCATGGGAAATAAATAATCATCGTCGTCAAATTATATTCGTTTGACGGGAAATATATATAAAAAAAATTGTAACGTCGTTTCGTATCGTGATAAAAAATCATACGCTTTCTTTTATACTTCGGTGAGATGCTTTCTTATTTTTTTTTTTTTTTTTTTTTTTTTTTTTTTTTTTTTTTCTTAAAGAACGAACTTATTCTTGAACACAATATTTCGAGGATGCTAGTTAGTTTACTTGCGCGACGACATACACGTTATACGTTTGTTACAATAAAAACTGTTTAACTATACCACGCGACGAAGAAATGGTGACTTATACTCTTATATATTAATACGATAAAAACAGGACTCGTATATATCTAACACGACCATACAGATGTGTCCCATCTAACTCGACTACTTTAAATATCTCCATTGTTTTTCATACGGCTCTAGCCGTACCTACATGCATTTCGTAGTTGTCGACTAAAGTCAACAATTGTACCAAAGAGGATAAACTCAAGTGTTTCAAATGAATTAAGAAAGAAAGAAAAAAAAGAATAGAAGGAAAAAAAAAAGTAAAAGAAAAAAGGAATATTTCGTTAACGCACATAATCTCGCTGTCGTACGTTTTAATAATTTTTCTGTTATAAGAAATTCGTTTTTTGTACTCTCGTAATCCACATTAGTTTAATCTAATTCCAAGCGACTCGTAAAATCACTTCTTTCAAAATATTCTCGGCGTTAAACGTGAGCATATAATTATAATATAAAACAATATATATCATAATTCGTTATTTCAGTCGATTAATCTACGATTATCGAAAGTGAAAGAGAGAAGGAATAATAAAATAGCAGTGAACTAACTTTACGGACGGTTGAAGGTTTTTTTCTTAGGATTTCTAACGCACAAAAGAGAAGATGGAGACTACCTTTGATTCAATCTTTTCTCCTACCTTTGAGAAACGATAAGATCATCGATAACTTAAACGAAGTATTCGTAAGAAGGAACGTTACGTTGAGTCTTTTTCGCGGTTGTCCAGATTTACGACGCACTTTCAGTGACCGACATTCTCTCCGCGAAAGAACGTAATCCTACTGAATGGACCTCTCAAGAAGGACGCGGAAGAGAAAGAAAGGAAGACCTATGTATTCTATGTGTGTGTATGTGTATGTATGTATGTATGGATATATATATATATATATATATTCTCTAAGACATTTTAGATTGTGTGCGCGTACTTTGTGAGCTTCTTTCTCTCTTCTTAGAACCATCCCACAATCGCGGACGTGAAGGAGATCGCAACCGCACACTCTCTCTATCTCTTTTCCTCTCTCGCCCGAATGCAAGGAATTGCAAGGAGTGCAGCCGGCCTTTAGATCCTTCTTAATGCTTCCCGACCTTCCGAGAAAAATCCGAAGACGAAGTCCTCGAACGCGTCGCGAGTGCCGAAACCATCTGAAAAACTTTCCTCGGGAGGTGCTTTCAACGCTACGAAGCTCCTTTATAAACAATGAATGATCTATAAAAGAGAAAGAGAGAGAGAGAGAGAGATAGAGAGAGAGAAAAGTGTGTGAGAAAAAAAAAAGAGAAGAAAGTTTCTTCAAACTTTGGCAAATCGAATTTTACCATTCGTTCCATTATTTCAATATTTTCTCAATTTACCGACCCATTTAAATATCTAAATTCGTTTCGACCAGTATTATATTATAATCGAATATGAAAAGAAATCCTTCAAGAAAAAAAAAAAAAAAGAAGAAAGAAAAAAAGGAAAGAAAAAAGAATATCTTCCACATTATTTCCGATTCTTCTTAATACAAACATTTAATTCAAACGTAAATCTCATAATCATTTGCGTACAGAATGTAACGAAGATCTTCTATGGGGTAATTAAATATTTCGTTAAAAATGAAAAGGAAAGAAAAGATAAACGGAGAAGGAACAAGGTCGATTTAAATATGATTCCGATCTACGTAGAAATTCATTAACAACTAATTATATGAGTTAATTGGAATCTAATAGCGAGACCAAATGTTATTTTAAATAATGAAAATTTGAATGTGAAAAAAAAGGGGTATGAAGGGGATCCTAACGTTATTCGATTTTTATGTAGGGCGTAGGGTTTCGTATTCGGTAAAGCTTTTAATTCCACTCGTCTCGCGATATGACACGTCCGAACCATTTTAGAACCGATAATCCTGCAATATGAGAAGTGTCCGCAACGACGAGAGGAGAGGATGTAGGACGACAAAAGGGCCAACGCGCCATCAAGGGATCGAGATTAGTTTGTCTAAACTGTCGGACATCTGTCGCAGTAACTCCCGTAATACCTCCATCGTCGTAACGTAATGGAGAGTAGAAGGATGAAGGCTGACGATAGTGGTAGCGATGGTGATGCTGATGGTGATGGTGGCGATGCGGTGGGCCGGAGAAAACGTCGACCTACCGCAGCGTAACTCCTCGCTCATCCTGCACGAAATCGAAGTAACCGCATATCCCGCATGCGGTTCTCCAAGATAACATTCCCCCTTTTCTAACATCTTACATTATTTATCCCTTCCTATCCTTTTTTGCTTTTTTTTTTTTTTTTTTCTTTTTTAACTCTCAACGACGTCCCCTCGGTAATCATATAATTTTGTCTAAATATCGATTTATTTGTTTTCATCTTTAATAATCTCTCCCCCGTAGCAAGGTTACAAACGTTCGACGTAACTTTCTTTCGTATATTTGAATTTGTAGTAATCAAACAAACCGTTTTTGAAATGTTTCAATCTTCTCTTTGTTCGAATTCCATCGTTAAAGATCATATAATTTTGTATAAACGTCGATTGCGTTTGTACTCGTATCTTATTTTCCTTTTTCGTTTTTGTTCGGTTTTTTTTTTTTTTTTTTTTTTTTTGCTTTTTCTAAAATTCTAATCGTTCGATACATAGGATACACAAGCCGAGTGTTGCTTGTAGTTGTAGTTTTACAATCTGAATGAAAGATTAACCTTGAAATGTTTCGAAAAAGGATAATTGACTTTTTATTTCACCTACGATGAAAACTTATCGTTCACGCTGTATTCGAGTTTTTAAATATTAGAACAATTTTTAGAAGATCAGGAACATCAAAAGTAATTACTTCCTCTGTTTCGTAAGAAACGTATAATTTTTTTAATGTCTCATCGTCGAGACGTAATTATACATGTTATTTTACTTTCTAATGACAGATTCTAATCATTCGATGTTATTGAATTACGAGAGAGGAAATAATTTTCAGAGAATATCAGAAGAACTTATGAGATTCGTTATTTCGAGTAACTACTTTCGATATTTATGAGAATAAATTCAATTTAAGTAAAACGACGAACCACGAGTTTATCATCAAATTAATCTAACCCGTTCTTCTGAAAACAAAACAAAGAAAAAAAAAATAATTCGATTCTAATCAGTATACGAAGAGCAGCTTCGTGACCACGATGCCATTCGTGCACATTGACGAACTCAACTGTAAATAGACGGTACACCGAGATAGAGAACATTGACCTGGATGCGCGTGTAAATTATCGAGAAATTCGATCACACGATTACGGCAAACTTGCTGCAAGGTTGTGCGTCAATATTGAAGTGAGATGGTGGAAGAGAGAGGGAGAGGGAAGGAGGAAGGGAGGGAAGGAGAGAGAGAGAGAGAGAGAAAGAGAGAGAAGCAGAGGTAGAGAGATAGACGTACGTGGTAATCACGATAACATGAATGTTCTGGCTACGGGCCAGTGAATTTCAACGAGAGATAAGCGATTAAAGGCCAACGTCAAGCAATTTTTCCAAAATTCCATACCATCTGTTCGATCAAGAAAAGGATTAGTTGCGTTGATTTTTTTTTTTTTTTCGATTATGCGTAACAAGCCTAAACATCCGATAATAATTAACTCTTTATCGTTTACAAAGCCATGTATCGTATAATAACGTAAGCACTAGTGTTTCAGTAATTTTTTAAATGTTGTTACATATTTCAACCTCCAAATTAATTTTTATTTCATATTCGAGATTTATCAAGATTCATTATTTCGAGATTTATCGAGATTTATTTTTTAAGTATAAATTATACTTTCGTTTTTATTGTCGGTATAGTACAATATATTATACCATCATAAGTAATACTTATAGTTTTCACGTTATATCATTTTTGTCTAGATAAAACAATTTGGCTTATTTTAATAATATTGGTTACAAAGATGTTATTTTTTCTAATCTTTCTATCTCTCTCCTAATCTATCTGGATCGATTAGAAATTTCCTAATCCATTTCTCATGATAATCATCTGATCGATACGATCTTGTGAACATTTTTTTTTTAACGGGATATAAACTTTTTGATGAATTTAAAACAATAAAAAAAAAGAAAACAGGAAAAAGGAAAAAGGAAATTTCAAACTTCGTATTCACGATTCTAACGACATTAATGCGTAAAAAAATCTTTTGGTGTCAGATCCTTAGCCACCCTTAGCGTGTATTTTCATGGAGTATTGGTAGACATAGCAGGTTTTCCCATCGTTGGTACTAACGTTCCTCCGTCATAAATCTTTTGATCGTAAATCCTGAGACGTCTATATTTTCTAACGTCGTTAGAACTCGCCTCTCGTTGTCGTGAATTATCATATATTTGTCCGGCATACATGCTTTATCCGTAAGTACACGTCGCATGTAACGTGACTTATCGTTATTAAAAAGGGGCAAAAAAAGAAAGAGCAAAAGAAAGTAAGAGAGGAAGAGAGAGAGAGAGAGAAAGAGAGAGAGAGAGATAGAAGGAGAGAGAAACATTGCTGTGGTCAGAGGAAAGATTCAATTCTCCCCTTTGATATTTATGAACCGTTTCTCATTGCGATTACGCGTAAATATCCTGCGAATGTTTATTATCTCGTACTATAATATCTCCGCAACCTATTTATCTCTTTCCGTCTATCCTTCATACATACATGCTTATAAATTTATATTTCAAAACGTCACATAATATAATGCACGATAATAAATGTCGAATATTATTGTGCGAATCTTTCAATTGGAATTGTATTAATTAAAAAGGGAAAATAAATGAATAAATCAAACGGAAGAAAGAAAAGAACGTATAAATATATTTAATTAATTAAAAATCAAAGAACAACGCGAGTATATCTATTGTGACGACGAATGCAACAAGTTGCATTTATGATATCTACGTGCTATGTTAATGTATTTTAATACCATAGAAATTTTATTCTACGAATGGGGACGTATAACGTTATATCGTTAATAATTCTCGTTCAGTTCGAACAGTGCGATAAAAGTAGCGGCACATTTTCGTCTTGTAAATATACGAGAGGAGACGTTTCTCTCTTCTTCCGGAAGAAAGTTATCGGGGCGATTATCAAAGCACTTGTCGTGCTTTATAGAAATCTTCAGGACACTCCCACCGATCTATAGAAGAGAAGATCGAGAAAAGAGTCACTCGAAAATGGAACGTTTCGTTATGAGTTTCTTGGTGTGCGTTGATCATCGTCTGAAAAAGCTATAAGGTCTCCACCTCTTTTCGTACGAAAATACCTTCGAGAAAAACGATCTTCCTCTTCGTCGAAAGTTTACTGGCAATATCTTCCAAGGAAAAGCATCTTAATAATACTTTTTTCTATTTTCTCTCTCTCTCTCTCTCTCTCTCTCTCTCTCTCTCTCTCTTTCTCGCTCTCTCTCTCTCTCTCTCTCCCCCTCTCTCTCTCTCTCTTTCTCTGTCTAGAAAAGTTACATCGAATTTATTACTCACAGCTTCGTGATTTTTCGAGCTTTTCTCATCGACGAGCAATATCGTCGTTTCTGAGAAACATTGTTAACCCGATTTATATTATGAGATAATAAATTATTAAAGGTACACTATAACAATGTAAGTATATTATAAAATATTATATCGTCCTCGCACCCGTCAAGTCGAGGAAACAAAAATTTACAATAAATCTTTCCTCATAATAAAAATGATTTTTTTCTTTTCCCCCCCGACTTTCTTTCAATCATTCCATCGGCTATTACAAGAGCATTATAACTTATAAATTTAATGAAATCTTCCTGATTGCATACGTAGGAATATTAATTAATATCCGTCGGATTAAGTTTGAATAATTCTCTAGATAATTCCCATAGTTCGATTATTCTTACGTTTCTCGATCTGTACGTGCTCGAATTAATGGAATCGTGAATATGACGCGAACGTACATATAAATTTATAATAACAATATCGGTTAAACCTCTATCTCTTTCTCTCTCTCTCTCTCTCTCTCTCTCTATATATATATATATATATATATATATATATATATATATATATATATATATTTATCGCTAACTATCTGTCTATTTGTATTGTTATTATGATAAATTAACTCGTTATCGTTAATCCATGGAACGAGTTCGAACCAACGTTAATATCGTTTCTATTCATCAACCCCTCATTATTTATATCACGTATACCGTTACTATAATATATACTTATTGCATAAATACATACATGCATATACGTTAAAAATCGTTGAGGAGAAATTTTTCAACGAACGATCGAACCCACCCAACCAACCAGCCAGCCAGCCAGCCGTGCAATTTCGCATATAATCGCAACGGCAATTTCTTGTATCCTAGTTGGAGTGAGGCATTCATAGCGAGACAGCTGCTCTCCACGATCATGATCGAAATACGATTTTTCAAGAGGGTGGATCTCGCACATGGCGCGCAAGATCTTTTTTGTACGAATCATAGAAGCCAATTTCTTTCCACTCACCCAGCTGCTGCTACTGCTACTGCTACTGCTACTGCTACTGCTACTGCTACTGCCGCTGTGATGCTGGTGCTGGTGCCTTGTGCTGGTGCTACTGATGCGTGACTGTATCGGCTATATATTGCTTTCGTTCTCTCTTTAACTCTCTCGACAGATTGCACGACATTTTCGTCCGATAACCTTGATCGCTGTATCCATAAGAAATCCATGATAGCGTTCTCTTCTTTCTTTCGATTTCCATCATTCGTAATTTCCATCATTCGTAATAATCTCTTGCTTTCACGATATGTTCTTCCTATAAAAAATACAATACAAATGAGATTTTCTGTTCATATCAAATGATTACATTTAAAATTGCATACCTTTTGTGAGAATTAATATTTTGGACTTTTATTTATTAAAATATCACTAATGTAGCGTGTAAATCAAGTATTTATTATATATAATTGATATAATAGAATATAAATATTTAAATTACAAATTATTATGTAAATGTTTTTATATCACAAAATGTACGTATAAAATATATATAATATATAAAAATTTAATATATATATATATATATATATATATATATATAGTTTATACAATAAATTGTCATATAAATATTTCATTTATTACTAAAGTATTTTAAATTATTTCAATTGCACATTTATCAATATGGCAATAATTATTTGATTGATTAATGTTTATATCATCTATAGATATACTGACGTCCTGAATTCATAGATTGATATCCTCAAAAAAACCTTATTTTTCAATATAATATTCGAAAATATAAAAGCATATGTAAGAACATCATAAACGTGACATACAAGTATACCAATTATCACAATGAATATAATATTGATCGAAACAAATAAAATAAATTATATGATATACGATATATATAAAAATAAATACTAGAAGGATATAATAAAATAATAATCGAAATGTACCAACGTCAATCATAATTATTGCGGATATCTGTCAAACGTAACGTCGTTGCGAACTTACGAAGAATATGCCTTCAAAATCATACATTTTGCAATCGACTGATATATTTATTCGAAGAAGAACAGTAAAAAAGATTTGTTAATTGCCTGTGATAAATTAAACAAAGTAGATCCCTTTGGAAACCAGCACGCGATCGTTGAACTAACGACGGCGACACTAGCGCCATCTTAGACATGGCTCCTCTAATAATACGTAATTTTTCGATTTATTATTCGAAAATATTGAAATCTTATAAATGTAATACACGAGTATATAAGTCATCAAAATGTGTAGCTCGTTAGTCAAAAATATAAAAATAACGTATGTGATATATATATATATATATATATATATATATATATATATATATATATATATATATATATATATATGATACAAAATAATGAAAGTACAAAAGTACAGGATATCAATTTGGTTTTCGCAAATATCTTCTAGATGCAATGTTATCACGATTTGTGAGTTCTACCTCATGAAAATCACGCGTTTAGTAGTTAACTGGCTTTAGCTATACCGAAAGGAGATATACCTTGAATAAAAAATATGCTAATTACCTGCAATTATGAGAACGACGCAAATTGTCCGACCATCAAAGAAGGATGGAAGAAAAACACTGAACATAAGTTGACAATTTTCGCCGCTTAAGGACGGAGCGCCACTTTACATTGGATATTTATTGTTACTTTGTTATTGTTGGAGTTATTTATGTTCCTTATTTTCTTTACGTTTCGTATTTATTTTTTTCTTTTTAATAAAAACTAAACGATGTATTTACGTATGAGATATTCAAGGTTATACTTACAATGTAATTTAATAATCTTTTCAACAAGTTTACCAACCTCAAAATCCACAATTATTTAAATAAAACGATTATTAAATAATGCAATACATTCGACATAATTTGTGTGTGTGTGTGTGTGTAGTGTGAAAGAGAGAGAGAATGAGTGAAATATTTTCAACATCTCGGTATTTAAATAGCGATTAGATTTTTATCGTGAACAAAAGAAAGATAAATAGAAATGGAACAAAAAAAAATGATGACAAGGAAATCATGCATGACCATTCGTAAAATCATCGGCGTCCTTCGTAAAAACACAACTCGCGTGGCTTTCGTTGAATGAAAAAGCACGACCAAAAGTGCCACGACTGCGGACTCCGCAGCTGCGGATGCAAGAAAGAAAAAGAGGAGTATGCAACGATGCGGAAAAAGCTGCTTCCGCAGCCGCCCCTATCACCAACCTTTCTGATGTATGTATGTATGTATGTATGTATGTATGTATGTATGTATGTGTGCGTACATGCGCTCACTCTTTCTCTCTCTTTCCATCTTTCTCTATCTCTTTGTGTCGACGCATACGTATGTGTGTGTGTGTGTGTATATCAGGTTTACGTACAGAGTAAGAAAAACTCACGTCCGAATGAAACCGCTTGAATTTCATCCGTAAAATGAATTTTGTCCATACAAAGGATCGTTCGTATAACAATTTTTGTTTCTCCTTTAATTTCTATCCCTTTAACCGTGTCCTTTTTCTATCTATCTTTTATTTTATTTTTTTTTCTTAACCTTTCTTCCTCGTTTCCTTTTATTTTATTCTTTTCATTTTCCTTTCAGTTTCGCTTACGGACAACGAACTCGCCGTATCATGACAATTCCGTAGGATGTTGTTACAATCGAGGAAACTCGAGAAAGCTGGCAAGAGTCGACGTATAAAATAGCTTTTTTGATTCTGAGAAAGAAAGAGGGAGAGAGATGGAGAGAGAGAAAGAGAGAGAGAGAGAAAAAAAGATAGAGAGATAACGCACAACGCGTCTAGCTAATCCATAGGATGATTATCTTTCAAATAAAGGAGTTTTTAATTACTTTCAACGAAGTACCGATTTAAGATTTTTATTTCTCATTTTCTATTTACGTATATAAAGGCGAGTTTCTTTCTTTTCTACTTTTTCTCTTTCTTCTCTTGTCTTTTCACTTTTTAATTTTTAATCGATGTTATTTTCGTTTGTATCGCAATAAAGGAGGTATCGAAATTTCGAAAGGAGAAAACCAACGTATATAGAGTAATGCGAATAACCGATAATCTGCATATCTGCTACGAGACTGATCGGAAATAAACAAAAAAAGACAACAAAACAGAAACAAAAGAGAAAGAGAGAGAGAGAGAGAGAGAGAGAGAGGAGAGAGAGAGAGAGATAGAGAGAGAAATCAAAAATAAACACGAAGCTTCGAATGACTAAAAATTGCAAAAGAAAAGACAAACAAGCGATAAATCACAACTCGGTCAATATCCGCATGGATAAACCATAGGGACTGATTGTCATTGGATAAAAAAAAAAAAAAAGTAAAAAGGAAAGGGAAAAAAACTCGATTGTCACGAGGATGAAAAATAAAGAATAAATTCCATTCGTTGTTTGTAACTCGTTCTTGGGTTGAAAACTAAAATATAATATAATACAATATAATCTTAGCCGAGGACAATAAAAGAAATTCAATGCGTCGATAATACTTTTCGATACCTTCCAATCGCAAACTTTCTTTCTACCAACTTTTCCATGATTCGTTCTCGTGGAAGACAAATTTTATCGTAAAAAAAAAAAAAGAAAAAAAGTTTCCTTCTGTTCCTTCACGAGCACGGATATATCTGTTCTTTCAAAATCTTACATCAATCATATTTTTCCTTCTTTATTTTATTTTTTTTTTTTTTTTCGTTACTTTCTTTTTTACTGAACTAATTGCAAACCTCACAAAGAAAAGATCGTACTTTTAGACAAGCCAAGCTAAAGCTTGCACAGCCTAAAGTTTTCAACAGAGAACTGGAGGATCCAATACGAAAGAAAGAGATAAAGAGAGAGAGAGAGAGAGAGAGAGAGAGAGAGAGAGAGAGAAGGCAGATATAAAGAGAGATGAAGAAGGATGAAAAGAGAGAAAGAGGGACAGAGATAGATTTAATCCGGCAAGTTCACGTAGTTGGAATAGCATAGAAGATGAGCGCTTATAGGAAAGTGGTACGTATAAGAAGCTACGACCAACGGCAGGATACGCAAAGGCAGGATGCCGTGGATATAGGAGGAGACATAAAGGCAACCTGACGCATTCCATTATAGTGATGTCTACGGCGTAGCTATCACCAGTAACGGTCCAGCTGACGCAGTGATGCAACCGCCGAGTTTCAACGTAATCCACCTTCTCTCTCTCTCTCTCTCTCTCTCTCACTCTCTCATACATACGCAAACATACTGATAAAGCTCCCTCTCTCTCTCTCTCTCTCTCTAACATACACACACCTAAACACACATATTTTCCTGACAGATTGAGACGCATCCGTGATCTTCATATATAATCCTTGATAACAAAGAGAGAAAACGGAATTATAATGTCAAAGGAAAGAAAAAAAAAAAAAAAACAGGAAAACGAGATTATTAGACCTGTAAATATTTTTTAAAATACTTTTTTATCCTCGTCTTTCATCCTACCATTTAATTCCGACTCCGATGGGATTCGTTATCGATTTTGTTCAAATTCTCATCGTGTATATCTGTGCAGTGGAACGTATATCAACGGGGCTGTTTCTTTTGCACTATATTGTCATAATGGACAAGAATTCGTTATCGCAATACGAATACTTTCAGAAAATTTGTATATGTGCAAATGTGAAAGTTAGATCTCTCTCTCTCTCTCTCTCTCTCTCTCTGTCTTTCACTATCTCTCTCCCTCTTTCATTATCATATGATTTCCGTATAGAGAAACAAATCGCAGAAACGAGATGGCAAAGTTCATGCACGCATAGCACGTATGTATATACGTTATGTATGCACGTGTATGTATATGTGTATTATACATAAGTATATATCCGGAACGGAACTCCATACGTGCGTGATGTATTTCCGGGGATTCGCAATTTGCATTTTACAACTGGATGGTAGTCGGACCCTTTTGCTTTTTCTTTCTTCTTCTCTTTTTTTATTTCCTCCTCGAAAATGAAAACATTTGGATAATAGAACCCAAAATACTCGTTGTGTGATATCGAAGAGAGACGTATGTCTTCTAAAGATTCCTCCTTCGTGACAATTAGAGACGTTTTATGCGATATAAATATATATTAGTATTCCCTACTTTCATACTTGATGAATTCATTCGAATTTTCGAATAAGTTGGATCGTTCGAATACGTAATGTAATTTAATCACGATCGAACAATTCGTAAATTACTGTCGTTAGATTTTATTGAAAGAGAGAGAGAGAGAGAGAGAGAGAGAGAGAGAGAGAGAGAGAAAGAGAATAAAAAATGTCGTATAGAGATTATTTTCGAAATTCATAAGTTCATCGAAATAAATCATCCCTTCGGTGGAATAATACGAGCTTAACGTTAAAATCGCCGACGATTGAAATTTATAAGAAGGAAGAATAATAAAATGGTCGATCGTCTAAAAGTAAATCGAGATACGAAACATCTAGGATATTCTTATGCATAACAAGTACCGTCCGGTAATTTTCTTTTCCGGCTTCTTCTAAGGACAAAGTGAGTTTGCCGGGTCACCTTGTTGCACCGTGAAAGAAAAAAGAGAACGAAAAAAGACGTAGATAAAAGAACAGGGCTTGAGATAGCTTTGAGCACCTTTGTGCTATCGTCTACTAACCTGCCAACATAAATTCAACGACTACAAAAGATCAAAGTCCTATCGAACAGCCGAACGGTTCGAGCCAATGGGAGCGTAGCTTCTTCATCCTCTCTCTTACTCTCTCTCTCTCTCTCTTTCTCTCTCGCTTCCGCTCTCAATCTATCTATCCATCTATCTATCTATCTATCTATCTATCTCTAACTCCTTCATAGCGAGCAGAGCCTGCATTATTCATGCCTAACGAACACATCTCTAGTCCGGTCTCCTAACCTCGAGTTTCCCTACCGACCTTCTCTTTACTCTCTCTCTCTCTCTCTCTCTCTCTCTTTCTCTCTCTCGCTTTATCTATCTATCTATGTATCTATCTAACTCTCTCTTGTCCATTCGATACCTCTAACAAGCAGCAAAGTGCCAACTTTCTCATTAAGCGAACCAATCCGTAAGCTTCGATCGATAAGCTGACCTCTCTCTTTCTCTCTCCTTCTCTCTCGGTCTCTCTCTCTCTCTCTCTCTCTCTCTCTCTCTCTCTCTCTCTTTTAACGTAGTATCGACTCGTCGATGTATCGTATGTGAAAAACTCGAAAAAAGATACTGATTCCTTCCGTTATACTAATTTAAAGTTTCAAACTATGCAACGTCAACGCCTCTCGTGTTTCGCTTCACTTTCCAATAACTTTTACCTTCACGGTGTATATCGGAATAGAATAGATAGAGAAAAGTGGTAAACGTAAAAGTTAAAAAGTAGAGGAAGAATGTCTGTATGGATAAGTTAGAAGTTGAAGGCGCGATAAATAAATGGAAACTGTCAGAAGCTGCTCTTCCGATCGAATGCTTGAAACATTTTCAGAGTTAAATTCACGAGAGTAAAATCTCGAGATTTTTATCGAAAAAGAGAGAGAGAGAGAGAGAGAGAGAGACTGGAAAGAAAGATGAAGAGAGGATCTTTCGATCGAATTAAAATCAATTTTACATCTTTCCTTTTTAACTGCAATAAATATGAAGAATCATAAATAATAAATATTATTTACAACAAGTTAATAGTAATGGGTAAGCTATTTTTGAAAGAAATAATAACGAGCAATAGTGAACTCTTTTCGAAAACGTAACCCGTTCCTTTTGTTTTCTTCAGGGAAAGTTTTATTTATTTTTGAATGAAGAGATAAGATAAAATAAAAAAGAAAAAGACGAAGACGAAGAAGAAGAAGAAGAAGAAGGAGATGAAGAAGTTGAAGAAGAGAGGAAGGGAAGAGAGAAAAGCAAACGTTCGAATCTCTTACATTTCTCCCCCCCCCCCCCCCACCCATCACCCAATGGAAGACTATCTTTCTATCTTTCGTTGGTGGAAATTTCTCTTGGGTGTTTCGTTCTTAAAGACTTCCGACGAACAGATGATACTTCTCTCTCTCTCTCTCTCTCTTTCTTTACGTCTTTTACGATCCCGATCTCACTTTAATGAGAATCTAAAGAAAAAGCCAAGGGAGAGAGAGAGAGAGAGAGAGAGAGAGAGAGAACGATCATTGACTAACGAGAGAAAGTTCGATAATCGAAAGGATTTATTTGTGGACAATTTTCTCTTAAACTAATCCCTTAATGTCTTTTCATATAAGAAACTTTAATCATATTTTCTGATACACGTATTAACACTTTAACTTTTGCCGATAAGAGAGAAAAAGAAAGAGAGAGAGAGAGAGAAATATCGTTAATACGATTACTATGTTATTTAAATACTATTCCATTCTGAAAATGAATGAATAATATGTGTTTAGACATATCGAATAATAAAATATCGAAAGTTTAAGCGAACGTGCAAATTTCGAAAATGCAATACAGCGCAGATCGATCTTCGCATAATACTCTCGTCCGTATAATTAAATTCACTTTACGATATAATTGTCTTTGCCATTTTCATAATGAACACTTTTGTTTTTCTTTGTTTCCTGATAAATCATTTCACTCGTAGAATTCATTCTTTTTAGAATTGTTAATTAAATCTGTTAAAAAAAATATATATATATATATATATATATATATATATATATATATATATACATACATATCAACGCTTAAATCGCGTTCGTTAAAACATTAATTATAAGTATTAATTAAAATCTGAAATATTCGACTATGTCAAATATAAAGTGAACAATTAAGTGTATTGTCATCATACCGTCAACACTTACGCTATATATCGTCTATCATTTTTTAATTACTATAACTTGTTTTATAAAATACATTCTATACACTCGTCGACATTATTTCGCGGATATTATATATTTTACTTCATTTATCTCTCTCTCTCTCTCTCCCACCCTCCTTCTGTCTCTCTCTCTTTCTCTCTTTTCCTTATGTTTGAATCTTTTCCAAAGATAACAAGCTATTCAAGAATTCCTTCTAAACATACCCGGAAGTACATCGCGAGTAATTATAATCATTCTACCGTGAATCCTCTCTCTCTCTCTCTCTCTCTCTCTCTCTCTCTATCTATCTATCTCTCTTTCTCCCTTTCCTTTCGATCATATTCGATAAGGTGAAACGTTATTCGCAAAGCAAACGGTACCTCGAACTCCATTTAGATCTACTTTCCTGTTCCTTGCACGGCTCTTATCCAGCGTATATAAAGAGAGTGGGACGCGGTCCAAGGCACTCGATAAGCGTACGAACAACGACGACGAAGACGTTCTATGAAAGCTCTCTCAAACTTTGGATTCGAATCGAAATCGCTTTCCTGAAAATTTTCACAGCCGTTCTGGGATAATAGAAAAAGGGGGGACGGGGGGCGAGTACAAGCGGTGGTAAGGATTGTTTGTGAAAGATCGTTTCTTTAAAGAACCAACCGAATGATATAAAAGGGAAAAGTTTGCAAAATTTTCTTCCGGTTAATTGGGAGTTTTTTAATTTCTTTTTTTTTTTTTTTTCGTTGGTTCTTTTCGTTTTATTTTCTTCTATTTTGTTTTTTTTTTTCGTAAAACAAATTCCAACGTGAATTCATGGGATCCTCTTACGAGCCAACTTAAGTAAATAATGTGACTTTTAACATTAAAACAAATGGCAATTGCGTGGAGTAAAGTCTCGGCTTACTTTGAGACTCATCAAATATACATAACATTTTCCGTTCGTTAATGATATTCCTAAATGCAATGTAGAAACCAAACTTTCCTTACTTCCTTTTTAATGGAAGTTGTTCGAGAATAAGGACGATGCAAATTTTGTTAATCTCTCGAACGAATAAAAAAAGATACGCGTTTTGATTGAAAAAAAAAAAAAAAAAGAAAAAGAAAGTAAGAAACAACAAAAGTGAGAGTAAGAATGAAAACTTTCTTAAAGAGAAAAATCCTAATGAATAACTTTGAAATTGACCATTAAGTATTATAATTTCTGGAATAATTTCTTTCGGTCTTGTTCGGTTACACTGAAACTCGACATTTATGTTTCACGCTTAACTTTAACGGTGTTAGAAAGAGAAAGGGGTTAGGGGCGGGGGAGGGGGGAGGGAAACAATAACGAAATTTCCACGCGTTGAGCGTGCCATCGAAAAATATGAAATAAATAATGGCACGTTGCGGAAGTGGCAACGATTTAAGTTAGAGCGAAAGAGAGAGAGAGAGGAGAGAAAGAAAGAGAGAAAGAGTGAGGTAGGGAGGGAGGAGGACATAAATAGAGTTAGAGAGAGAGAAAGGGCAAGAGAAAATAAGAGAGGAAAATAGGCTGGGCAGAGTGCCAAATAACGGCAACCAATACGTTGTTACGCGGAAGTTCAACGAAGCAAAGAATAAATGAACACGAGAAAGAGAGAGATAGAGAGAGAGAGAGAGAGAGAGAGAGGGAGGGAGGGAGGGAAAGGATTAGAAAAATCATTAATTCTGCAATTGACCAGATCGTTTGTCCATCGTCTGAAACAATATTTTATTCGGTTTCAGAAGCTAGTTTTGGTCACATATACCTATATAAATATATGTGTGTGTGTGTGTGTGTGGATATGTATATTATACACACAAGAATGTTGATAGTAGTAGCCGCGGTACGCGCCGGTTTTAATCGATCATACCGAACAAACGGAACGGGATTGGGTAGGAGTATTTGATTTGCGAATGGGAATACACGAGAGACGAGAAGAGAGAAAGGGAGAAATAGTGAGTGTGAGAGAAATGTATCTCTCGCGTCGTCGACAGAAATACACGCGTAAAAAAAAATATGTCACTCGAGGGAAAATTCAGAGAGAGAGAGAGAGAGAGAAGGAAAGAGTGAATGTACGAACGAAAGAGAGAGAGAGAGAGAGAGGGAGAGAGAGAGAGAAACAGCCTGATAGCACAGTAATAGCTTTTCGCGTTTGAAACTACGCGCTACAGATTTGTCGATGGTTTCATAGAGAATCGCTGAAATCGCGCAAACTAAACTAATAAAATTGTCGACTCTCTCATTCATCTTCTTTCTCTTATTCACTCTTCGAATAACGAAATTGCTGCTGATCGATCGGTGTATCAGTTAATGCACATCTTGTTTTTCTTCTCGATTAGTATTCGGAATAAATCTAATTGGCTACCATACAAATTACTTATATTTATATATATATATATATATATATACGCAGATACAAAGGACAAAAGCATACGTCTACCACCGAAGAAAGGATTAATTTTAATGAATAAAAAAAAATAAAAATAAAAAGGAAAGAAAGGAATATGTTATTCCAGCTTTATTTTCTATCTTCTTCCGATGATAATTACATGACACGCAGCTAGCGTCCATTATTCAAGTCGCGGCCACGCTTGAATAACGCGCGCGCGCGCGCGAGAGAGAGAGAGAGAGAGAGAGAGAGCGTCGCTACACGAAAAGTTTAATCACTCAACGCTCACGTTCGTGGCGTTAAAAGTTTTCACGGCGAGCAAGTTTCGCTCTGGTATACCCTACTAGGACGACTAGCTGAGGTTATACGTTATATGTGATGGCGTAATTAGTATACGGTATTATATTGTTAATGCGCTTTCCACCGTGTGGATAGTTCCACGTGAGTGCGCTCAAGCACGCAACTTATCGTACTCGAAGTTACTACAGCTTTAAACGTTTGCCCAGTGTCGCGTAGTACATAGGTTTCTCGTCAAATTTTTTACGCAAATACGTTTTCATTTTCTTTCTTCCTTTTTTTTTTTTTTTTTAGTCTTTTTATTTCTTTTTTACTTTTCACACGCAAAAAAGGCCGTTCCACGCCGAAATAATGAAATTATCTTTACGTTACACTTTATTTTTCTCTTCTAAGCTTGACGTGAAAATTTGTATAGTTGTTAACACGTAATATCATTATTATTAGTATCATTATTATTATTATCTTCTATTATTTATATTTTCTCGGGTACTAAGTCGTCCAATACCTTTAAGATAATTTGTGGAGACGAATCGATCACAAAGTGCCACACAAACGTACACACACACACATACGCACGCACGGACGCAGGCACGCGCGCAAACACTTAAAATTCCGTTCATCGATCGTAATCCTATATCTTTCGATCGTAAAGTTATAATTTATCTAACATTATCTGTCGTTCGTATTTAAAATGTAAATACGTGAAATAGTTCGTATCGCGTGTGATCGTTCGATAAAAAAAAAATATATAAATTCGAGACACGCGACGAAAATTAATATATTGACAATTTTTCTCACGTTATGCGCCCGTAGAAATGATCACGGCCGATGGTGTATATTATTTATAATGCGCTTTATCCTCTATGAGAGATGAACTCGTATAAACGAGACACAAGCGTGCTTCGTTAGCGTGGATTTAATTTTCCGTCGAGTTCTTCACGATGATTTTTAATATCCATTTGGTTCGTAAACGCAACCCTCTCCTCGTTTCTCATCGTCCGACGGCGACGTCCCTTGTGCAAATTAATGCTATTGGCGCTCGTTGCGAATTAATTTAGCGTGTACTTTAAGCGACACGATAACGTGCGCTCGCGTTCACGCGACCACGTTATAAAATGAAAGAAGAGAGAAGAGAGAGATATGGAGTGAGCGAGGGAGAGAAAGGGTGAGAGAGAGAGAGAGAGAGAGAGAGAGAGAGGGGGAGAACGCGTCCGACGTTAATTGCGACATACTCGATATTACGTACTCGACGTACCGTTCTCGTTAATTAGGACATTACGTTTATCTCAAAATTTATAGACCAACACGAGTGGAAAGAGAATACTTTTTTAATTAATCAAATTCCTAAAGCGTTCGAGGGACTCTTCTCAAACGTGAAATTTCTTTACGATCTGGAGCAATAATTTTCTGACTTATCTCGATGTCTCGCGAATTTTAACGAACCCGTTTCGCCATCGACTGGAACTTATATTTATTTAAACGGTAACTAATCATTCGTTATTCCGTTATGTACGATCGAGACCAAATTTGTTTGATTGTAAATACGATTTGTTATTTCTTTTTCTTTTTTTTTTTTTTTACTTTCGTTTTTCTAAACGAATTAACTCTTTGAGGCACGGTGGGATTAAAAATGTCCGACCTTCTCGATGCACGGTAATGCATCATGATGGGACATTTTTAGACTCACCAGAAATTCCACCATTCATGAACCCATATGGCACGGTGGGACCATTTGAGTTCAACCCCGTAATAACAAATTGAATTGAATTATTATTATTATTATTTTTTTACGTTTTTATATTATTTGATTCCCTCGTTAATAAAAACATATCAATTTTGTTTAATTTAAAACGCAATAAAATTTCTGTGCCAGACGGGTCTATTTTATTTTCTGAAATCCTTTGCCCCGAAGATTTAAACGATTAACGACATTAAATCACACATACACGCCCACGCTCTCACACGTAAATACGTACTACCCAATAATTTCGCTTTAACTATCATCCTAATTGAAATAGTCTGTAGATTCGCACGTTTTTTAGTACGAAAGAAAGAAAGGAAGAAATAAAAAATAAGCAATGAATTGCTATTGAGAGAAAGGAAGAAGAAAAATGTCGAAGATTCTCATTGAAGAAGTTTGTAAGCGATTGGTGTTAGTAGATATATCGTAATGTACCAGTTAGTGTACCGTGGATAAAAGATAGTGAGAGAGATAGAGATAGAGTGTATTCAGGGCGTTGACAATGCGAAGAGGCTACACAGGCTGGTGCCAGCCGTGCTACAGTTAAAGAAGACAATACAAAAGAGCGGAAAGAATTAATAGCACAGCAGGGTCCGACTTTAACGCGGCATTCTGATGCTCTCCGAGTATTCCCGACCTACCCCAACTCTGTACTTACTCATCCTATAGCCTCAACCCCTCCTTTACCCCTCCTTGAACCCTTCTGCCTCACGGAAACGTATTACTGTAAATGAGTTACCGAGTCCTCGCAACGTCGCTAACGTCGCGAGAAACGAACGTTGAAATTGTGAAAAGAATGAGTAAAAAAAAAAGGGGAAAAAAAAGAAAAGAAAAACGAAAGAGAGAGAGAGAGAGAGAGAGGTAAAAGGAAAAAAACAGAGTCGGCTTTTCCTTGTCATATGAGAGAGAAAGGGGAAAAACGATGAGAGACACGAATTTCAGCACTTCCGTCGCGTTAATGACGCATCTTCTACGTCAGCAAGCATTCCATCGTTTTTTAAAAAGTTTTGTCGTTTCTCCTGATAGTCCACGAGATCGTTTGCCGGTTTAGAGGATCTCGATTTATAACGATCCTTGAAGGCAAAAAAAAAAAAAAGGGAAAGAAGAAGAAAGAGAAAAAAAAATACAAAGAAAAGGAAAGAGAAAAACTAAAACGGACGAGTTACTATTTACAAAGAGGTGAATGTAACGCGTTACATGTCGATCGATGTTCTCAAATGTTGACATTCGTTCCAAATTCGTTTAATAATAGAAATATTCGTAGGAAGTTTCACTTCACTAAAACGACGCTTTTACATATTTTCATCTTACTTTGTTCTCACTCTTTTCATTCCCTTTTATATACGGAAGACGGAAGCGTTCCTATATATTGATTCTAAGCTTTGAAGGTAAACGAAAAGAAAAGGCTCAGGGTCATCCGATAGGAGATTGATGAGAGTAAAGTCTCTTTTCAGGTTGATCAAACACCTAAAAAGCTCGTAAAATCTATCGATCACGAGGAAATATGGTAAGCGGACGTTAGAGATGGTGGATGGATGGATCTGACATGTCGGTTACGTGTAATAAAGTTCGGAGGAAAGAAACGAAGCTCTTTGTTTAATGCACGTCATATTATAAAATCAAAATTAAAACTGACGATTCTCGTGCGATCCGATATAACGTGAAACGATTTCGATCTATCCGAAGTGACGTAAAACAAATAAAAAGAGGAAACACAGTGCGAGATCATAAATATCAACGGGTTCTCTTCCCTAAATTATCCTCGAAAAACTGTTAGAATCGTTAGTATCGCATTGACGATCGTCTCTCGTTTCATTATAATAAAGTTCGCGAAGCGTGGAACTGTTGATAATAGTAACAGCACCAGCAGTACCAGCACTAGCAACGGTAGTACCGAGACTTGCTGTAATGCGAATTTTGTTGTATAAGACAAGAGGTAGAATGAAAAGAGATTTTCTCTAAAGGGACGGCAATAACGACAGCCAACGAGAAAGGGCCGTTGGCCCCTCTTTTCCCTCTCTCTCTCTCTCTCTCTCTCTCTCTCTTTTTACTCCCCTTCTCTTTCTCAAGAGTCCCTCTTTACATTCTTCTCGAGGAAAAAAAACGCTTACGACGACGACGACGACGACGACGACGGCGACGACGACGACGACGACGAGGACGAGGACGAGGACGACAGGGGACGGGGACGACGACGACTAATATCGTCGTCTAACATCAACTTCTCGCGTCTTCGAATTTACTGAGAACGCCAAGCAGCAACAGCTAGCAGTAACACGGCGTTAACCTGTTAACGTGAACCCTCCTTGCACCGTTGCACACTCAAGCTACTAATTTACCAACGGTATACGAAGGCTCGCTTTGCCATGGTACTACTGCTGCTGCTGTTACTACTGCTAACCTTCGTCCTTCAGTAATGACGTCAAAGCAAATGGTCTCTCGGTACTTCTCTTATACACGGCATCACGAAATTTCTGACTCGCACGTATACCCTCTATCCTCGTCATCCTCACCCTCTCCCCTCCTTTACCACTTACCCTCTTCTATTTCGTTACCTCTACTTTCTCTTCTCCGGCATATCTCTCTCTCTCTCTCTCTCTCTCTCTCTCTCTCTCTCTCTCTCTCTCTCTCTCTCTCTCGTACCATTGCCACCAGGCAACCAGTGAAACTCGGCTAATTTAAGTTACTTTGACAATGCCGCGACGCTCCTTGGGAATCCAAATGACGCGGATTAATCCGACGTTAAACGTTTCTCTTATAAGCGAGAGTAAAACGCTATGGTTATGTACAAAATGAAAGATCGTTGAATACACGCGTAAGTTGAAATAATACATACGTATATTTAATCGTATATATCGTTCAATAGATGACTCGATACAATAAAGTGATTTTTTTTAACATTTATTTGTTATAAACATTTTCTATATATCGATATGCGACATTAAGATAACCCACACATCCCTTCCCTCACTTTTCTTAATTAAATTAATGTTTAAAAGGGTACGATTTCTCTTCTTCCTCTGTCGTGCCTTATTTAACTGAAAGTAAAATTTATTTTCATACGTCCATTTGTTGGGCTATCGATTCATGAACGATTCAAATCAGGCAATTGCAACATTGGCCTCTGTTAACATGTTACCAACTGATGGTAGAGAATATTTTTAACATTTTTTTTTATTACGCAATTGATTATTAACTTTTTAATAATGTTTTAATCATACATTTATATCATTCGAAGTAACATCTAAACATTGTTAATATCTTAAATTTTTATTATCATTTTCACTATTGTTGAGTATTTTTCCTTCGTAATGGCCGAATTTTTTTCGTACTCTTCGATCATCGTTTTAATAATAAGCGCGATATTTTTCATTCTCTATCATCCTCGTTAAAGGAATTTGTTTCGTGTTCATCGTTTATATAACCAAATACTGGGTATTTCGTATCAAAATGAAAATATAGTAGAACGAACGAGGCTAAAGCTTTGATATTGGACAGGCGAAATATCTAGAAATGTATGGAATATCAAATCTCTCGGTTATAGTGAGAGACAGAGAGAGACAAAGAGAGAGAGAGAGAGAGAGAGAGAGAGAGAGAGAGAGAATATTGGTATGACGTGAGCAACAGAACGTAAGAATCGAATAACATATCTCGTTGATCCCCCACAGAAAGCCTTCTCTCTGGAAAGAATCACGTGTACGTCCATTCTTGAAAATATGATGCTCACATTTCAAATCTCGCGATTGCAACGTTAAGCTCTGTTAACATGTTACCAACCGATAGTAGAAAATATTTTTAATATTTTCATATCGCGTGACTGATAATGAACTTTTTAATTGATAAATATGCAAAAGTAAAAATTCATCATATAAAAAATATATCCCTTGAAATCTATCCCTAAAAATTTACAAACTCCTCACATAACGATCGTAACGTTAATCTCATCCGTTAGATAATTAATTACTACGTTTGACAATACTTTCTTAATAATTTAATAATCTAAAATACTCTTAACCAATTTTAAATATAACATCACTGATTCCTAACTTCTTGATCGGTAAATAAAAAATTCAATTTCTATAATAGATTTTCTTTGCTAACTGAAAAGTCTTCACTTTGCAATTGCAACGATCCCATCCGATAAATATTCTTTGCAAGCTACGAACTATTTACCAAGTTCCTTTTGTCGCAATACGTATATTTAAATAAAATGAAGAAAGTTTCAATGGTTCTCCAATTCTTTGTCACTTTAAACTGTTAAAAAGGATACCTATGTAAATGTGTACATATATATATATATATATATTTTTTTTTTTCTTCTTTTCCTTTCACGATATAAGAACATTTCACAAGTTTGCTTTTTTTCTTTTTTTTATCCACTTCCATTACTCGAAAGACTCTCATCACGATTCTGGATTCAACGATTTCGCTGTCCGGAGATTTTCGGCAACGATAAGATCGTTCTCGTTATGGAGAAGGAAAGGCCGGCAAGTTTTCGATGTCGGTGCTCGACGTGACCGAAGAGAATACCGGTCAAAGGTCGTTTCTCAACTCGGTCCTCAACTCGCGGGAGGATTACGAGTCTCAAGGGTGAAAGCTTCTCTCTCTCTCTCTCTCTCTCTCTCTCTCTCTCTCTCTCTCTTATTCTCTCTTTCTCTCTCATAAACAAAAGAAAATGCTTGCCATGATATCTGCAAAATTCACAACATATAACACACGGATCAGAGGAGAACGAATTCCAAGTTTCCTTGTTGTTATTATGAGCTTTATCATGTCTGTTATTTCATTCGTTATCTCTTTCTTCAGTCAAGAAGGTTTCTCCTTTCTTTCTTACAATGAACAATCCCGATGATCGCTTATCTTCTCTTTCTAGTTGTTGTATCATTGATTGCTTATCTTGGCTAACGAATGGGTTTGCTCGTAACTCTCCCCAAGGTGAAGCCCATGTTCTCTGATTCTTTTCTTTTTCTTATTTCTTTTTTTTTTCCTTCTCCTTCTTCTTCTTCTTCTTCTTCTTCTTCTTCTACTTCTTTTACTTTTTTTTTATTTTCATTAAACCAAGATGAGTACTATTTTGTGGCGAAAAGTGGGAGAGAGAGATTGAGAGAGCTATTGTGTCTATCAACGTCTTTTAGATTCTAATCTCAAACAGGACCTAAGCCTATTTTCTCTCGCATTATTATTATTGCGATTATAATAATGAATAATTGTCAACGTTAATAAAATTTTTCAGATTTACTTGATATTCGGAATAATTTATGGGCTCTTTTTAAATAACTATCTTATTACTTATTAAAAAGTAAAAAAAGGAAGAAGCAAAAAAAAATGTGATCAAATTTTAATGATGCTTAAAAAAGAGATGAAGTCTCGGTCGGGTCATTTAATCTAAGATTATCGGTATTGGTTCGAAAAAATGAAAGTGAACTCCTTTCATGAAAAGTTTACACTGATCCGACGACGAGAAGCTATTACCGAAATCTTACCAGGGAAGATTGCCAAGGCTTCTCTCTGTTTGATTTTATAGCTTGAGGGTCAGAAAAGGAGCTCGAGAAAAAGAAAGTAAAGTTGATTCGCAATCGATCCACACATATTGCGAATGTTCACGTACGGTTGCGTGTAATAGGACTTCTCTTGGAGAAATCTCTTAACAAAAAAAAATATCACTTTTTTCTTTATTAAAAAATAAATAGCCATTGGGACGATCCTCGCTACCCCCCCCTCTCTCTCTCTCTCTCTTTCTCTCTAATTCTCCGCTTCCTCGATTTTACAATTTCTATTAACATTTCCAATTTATAGTGAGATTAACGATGATTGTATTGAATATGTACGTACATTCATGATTAACATGTATACGTATAAAAAATGTACCACGTATTAATATTTATGAACATGAAGACGTATCGTAGATGAAATATTTTTTTCGGAAAGTTTCAAAAGATCCCGAGATATTTTCAAAACATGAGAAGATCTACAAGGTGAAACAGATTCGTCAAATCACCTTCGACGATTGACCGTGCAAAAAAAAAAAAAAGAAGAAAAGGAGAAAAGACAAAACATAGAAGGGAGAATAAAAAGAAGGCTCGGGCAAAGCTTCATAGAGTCATAAAAGTGGAATTACGAGAGAGGGAGAGAGAGAGAGAGAGAGAGAGAGAGAGAGAGAGAGAGAGGACTTTGTAAAGAGGAATAGGAGGAAGGTAATATCGTTCGCGAGAGGACGCCGCAGGCTTCGAGCGACGACATTACTTTCACCATAACTCCAACACTTTTTCATGCTCGATCGACCTTCCTATCTATCCTTTAGCCGCCTATCCTATTTATTCGGAGAAACCAAGGACACCCGTTCTACGTTTATGCATAAATTCAAGAACAAATCCCCATTTTCTGTATAGTACGACATATGTAATAGTAAAATAGAAAACAATCGTTTTTCACATCTTTCCAATTTCTTCGTATAAATTTTGTAAATATTTGCGAGCACTTGTCTCCCAAACTTTTTTCGAAGAATAAACCTTCTTGTCATCTCCAGACTTTGTTGTATATATATATATATATATATATATATATATATATATATATATATATATATATATATGTATGTATGTATGTATGTATGTATGTATATGTATAAAGTTTCGTCAAAACCATTTAGAAACGCTTTATTTACGTATATCGTTCAAGTGTAACGAAAACAAAAAAGAGAAAAAAATAAAAGAAGAAACTATTATTTTCCTGATAACTGCATCAGAGAACGTTAAATAGTTGGTATTTCTTTAAAGTCGCGATAAAAATCTCTCTCTCTCTATCTCTTGAAAGAAAGAGAGAGAGAGAGAGAGAGAGAGAGAGAGAGAGATAAAAAGAGAAAGGGAGAGTCTCTAGCAGAAGGAAGAATAAGGGAAAAAAAGAATGCAAAGTTTGCCAACGACGTTGGTTGCATGCGGACGCAAAGAGAGAGTGAGTGCGAGAGAGAGAGAGAGAGAGAGAGAGAGAGAGAGAGAAAGAGAGACTAGGGGAAAAAAGTTGAGGGTGTTGCGTTGGGAAAGACGGTAAACAAAGGAGAAAAGGGCTGAGAGTGGGAGTGTGAGGAGTTGAGAAGGCAGTGCACGAACAGAGAAGAACGAGACGAGAATGGGACGAGAAACGAGGGATGCTGTGCTCTGTACCACTAACACCAATAACATAACACAGACACACACCAATAAAGATTCACACGGAGCCCCGCGTCGTGGCTTATAAGAGTTGGCTTTGCCCTCCCTAACAATAAGCTCATTCTGTATGCAAGACTTGCAAGCCTGCGTCCGGCAGAAGGACTAATGCAATCTTTCGTGAAGCAGCGAGCGTCCTCTCGTATCCGAGCTGTCCGACGACGCTTTTATTCACCTTGACGGTACTCTACCGAAGCTCTACGAGCTTTCAAGCTACTACGTTAGTCGTACTAGCCTTGCATTAACGTTAACGTTAATGTTCCAAGTGAAGCCACGACTGGACCGATCCTATCGTCCATCCTCTCTCTCTCTCTCTCTCTCTCTCTCTCTCTCTCTCTCTCTATCTATCTATCTATCTATCTATCTATTTATCTATTTCTCTCTGCCGAGATTATCGAGAAAATTTTCGAAGGACGTTACCTGAATAGAATTTCGTCTCGGACCTTTGTCAAGTGTTACTGTTCTTTTGTTTTCTCTCTCTCTCTCTCTCTCTCTCTCTCTCTCTATTTCTATCTCTCTCTTTCTTTCTCTTTATCTCTCTATCTCTATCTCTATCTCTATCTCTATCTCTATCTCTTTCTCTTTCTCTTTCTTCTCTTTCTCTTTTTCTTTCTCTTTCTCTCTAATTTTCATAAACGATGCGATTTATTTCGAGAAAGATAGAGAGAAATACGAAGAGAGAGAAAGAGAGAGAGAGAGAGAGAGAGAGAGAGAAATGAAAAAAGAGATGTTGAAAATTCAGCGTGCATATAAGAGCGACTAATTTTTCATTTCAAACGCGTCAGCTTTGATCACGGACGGAATAAATCCTAGAAACAATTAACATTGTTCTACAGTTAGAGACGTTGCTATAACTCAAACGTCGCTCGTAATTCACTCTCGTATCCGATCACAGTAACAGATCAAGGTTCAAACGTTCAGCCATTAAAAAGCGAGCGGAAAGTTGGAAGCATAGATTGAATAGTAATAGTAGTAGTAGTCGTAGTGGTAGTAGTATTGCTAGTAGTAGTATAGTAACAGTGGTGGTAATGGTAGTGATGGTGGTAGTGGTGGTGATGGTGGTGGTGGCGGTGATGGTGTAATAGTAGTAATAGTAGTAGTAGTAGTAGTAGAAGCGGTGGTAATAGTAGTAGTAGAGGCAAGTTTTGGTCAGACGGTAACCAATCGAGAGATTTGTTCGAAGTGCGCGTTAGAACTCTCTACTCCCTTAAAGCTACTGACCTAACGTTTGCTATCTACTTTGCGAACGCGTTTTCCCATCGTCAGCATTTTACTCGAACGCGACAAAGAGACTCGTCGTGTGCTATTGTGTTGCAGCACGAAAGTGCAGTTTTCTCCAACGGACGAACTAGCACAGCTCTCTTTTTAACCCTCGAATCGAAGCATTCGGGCGTAACGAGCAATTCCATTAAATCCTGTGAACGTAGATACGCGTATGTATGCGTGTCTATCTCTATGTGTATATTTGTGTGTGCCTGTCTATATACATATATATATATATATATATATATATATATATATATATGCATGTATGTATGTATGTATATGCGTGATCGTATATACCAAGTACAAAAGGATATCGGGCGTGGATAAGAGGACGTGCTCTGGTCGTTCTCTCTCTCTCTCTCTCTCTCTCTTTCTCTCTTTACCTCTTTTTCTCGCATATTCTCTTTCTCTCTTTACCTCTTTTTCTCGCATTTTTTCTCTCTCTCTCTCTCTCTCTTTCTCTCTCTTTCTCTCTCTCTCTCTCTCTCTCTCTCTTTCTCTCTCTCTCTCTCTTCCTCTTCCTCTTCCTCTTTCTTTCTTATTCTCTTTCTCTCGCATACCCGGAATACGATGACGCCGATACGACCATTCTTTCGCGATTTAATTTTCACCGAGGTACGAAACGACCCACTGAGCACGTGTAACCTGTCCCGAGCAATTTGTAAGAGCGTTAGCCGAAGGTCCGGGAACTCGAAAGATTAACGTTGGATCCTTCCGATCGAATCGTTTCTTCGAATTTACCATTCTACATTCCTCCTATGAATACGCAGATATACATTTGTGTGTGTATCTGTGTGTGTATCTCTCTCTCTCTCTCTCTCTCTCTCTCTCTCTCTCTCTCTCTCTCTGTGTGTGTGTGTGTGTGTGTGTGTGTGTACGTTCGTTTCAATGGAGAACAACTGTACATCACTATCAAACGTATTTAATGCGATTAGACATTTTATTAAATATAAATATAAAATAATATTTTATTGTTAATGTACATAAATATTTTTCTTTGAATATAAACTTTAAATATATGTTAATAATGTTACGTCCGGACCGATCGAGTCACGTATCCTAGCGAATGAGGAAGAATAAGATTGAATAGGAAGATTATTTTTTACGATGAAATAATTCCGTGGCACGACAGATTAGTGGGATAGGATAAACTGGACACTTGAAACAAATCGTATTTTCCATTATACGATTTTGGTGAAGAAAAAGCGTTCGTGTTCTTCGCGCCAGTGAACGCAAAAGATTTACGAAAAATGCATACATAGAATCCTACCTGCTTTCGATACGAGAATTTTTATGACCATTGGGATTCTTCTAGGACATCAGAAGGATGGATTTATTCAATTAACGATTATATCTCATTAGTTACGTGTTTTCCCCACCCCCCTTTCTCTTGGTCCTTATTAGTGCCCTCCGTCTTTTATAATGATCGCTTCGCCGACTGAGATGTTGACATCTTTTTATCTCGCGTGAAAGTTTTTGATCTGCGTCACTACTTAGGATGTTCATTGACCGAATTCTTATGCCCGACCCGATTGGTCGTCGGCGAATTTTATTTTGAGAAAAGTTTTTGATCTGCGTCCCGAGCTAGGTTGATCATTGACCGAAATCGTATGCCCGATTATTTATCGTCAGTGAAATTTTTCTTGCGAAAAAAGTATTCCGAGTAAAACGAATATATATATATATATATATATATATATATATTTATAATTATATCGACGTCCGGACATTATAATAACAATTTCATACAAATTGTTTGCACATGTGAGATTTTTTCATAATGATCTGGAGTTAGGAAAGGAGGTGGTAATGGTAGTATGAAAATAATTGGATAATGGTCGAATGGTTAACGGTCGAATTTCTGCTTAATAAACTTTATTAACGGTTGGTTAAATATCGGCTAAAATATAATATCAATAAAGTTCATGAGTACTGATAAAATATTATCTACCGATTCAATGAAAATTTTTATTAAAAATTACTTTCTTTCTAATCTGATTCCGTACATCATTCTGCAATGAATAATTAAAAAAAGAACTCTATCTCTATCTCTACTTCTCTCATTCTCTCTCTCTCTCTCTCTCTCTCATCCCCTCTCTTCTCTCTTAAAAAAAAAAAAAATTCGCTTCGGTGAATTCGTAATAAAAGAAAATGTAGGTCCATCATTTTAAGAATACACATGGTCATTATAAAGTCCTTGTGCAACTTGAAATAATATTCTCTTTAGAAAGATAATAGCTATCGATAAAATCCTTCAGAGAAATAATTTCTTCAATTTCTCCCCTTGTGAAATACATAAAAGACTACCTCCATTCGAATTATTTCCTTTTTCTTTTTCTTTCTTTTTTTTATTAAACGATTCACAAGAACGTATTTTTGAAAGCTCAGAATTTACTTTTCCAAATCGGTACGATGCCATGAACAATTTTTAAACGCCTGGAGGTAGATACAATTGTACGTACGATCACGTTGCCTATCATTTGGTGCTTTACAAAAGTTTTTCAGTCTAATGAACGATAAAAATGACATAATTATCGTCGATATATGTAATGTTATCTGTCTCCAGGCGTAATACTTAAAATTCGTATCGCCAAATTACAAATCAATACATCTAATTTTGAGAGATAAAATAATAAAAAGCAAATAAATTTGATTCATTTTTGTCCATTTTTACGTTGTCCCTCTCATTAATTCTTTTTTTTTGTCTGATAAACACATCGAATAAAAATTTGGATAAATATATAATCCTATCTTAATGTCTCGAAAGTAATAATATTTTTAATATTTTGCAATATTTTTAATATTGGTGCTATAATTCTGTATATCCATTGCCTTTACTTCGCATAATCGTGTGAAACTATCTCACAGAGAAATACGCAAAAGATTTCGGAGTTAGGATTGGATCGTGTTCTCCATTTACGAAACGCGTACGCTTCGCCTACCTTCAGTACCGTTTAGCAATAAGAACATTCCGAGCGCATAACGCAAATGCCGCACGCTCTTCTCTACGACCTTTTAATAAATGGTTCTTCTATCTCTCCGTCTCTTAGACGCGCGCGAGTGCACGCACGAGCAGCTCTTAAACTCAAGCAGAACTATGCAAATTACGATTTGCGACGAACGAGATATACAAGCCGACTCGAAGATCGTCGAGTCTTTCAATTCAACTCAAGTTCGTCTAAAATTTCTTTTCTCTGATCTTTAAAAAAAAAAAAAAAAAGAAAAAGAAAGAAACCAATAGAAGAAGAAGAAGAAGAAGAAGAAGAAGAAACAAAATTAAAACAATTTCTGTAATAGAAACCATAAATGAATTATTTCATCTCTCGCGTCAATATTGTTTGATAATGGACGAACGAATGAAAGGCAAACTTCATCCTATTTCTGAGACGGAAAAAAGCGCGAAATTTAAATACCGCGTGGCAATTTATCTAGGAATATCGATTATTTTCAATTTAAATTATAACAAACGTGTGAGCTTTTTATCGATTATTGAATACGACCTTCTCCAGCTTGAAAACTGTCCGAATGAATATGTCTTTCTCTATCTACCTCTTTCTCTCACTTTCTCTCTCTCTCTCTCTCTCTCTCTCTCTCTCTCTCTTTCTTTTCATTTCAATTGCCAAAGTGACTAAAATTAATCGCACATAATGTAATTAACCGCACGGTGTTGCACGAAACTCCACCGCACGTGTAATTGAACGTATTCAGTCTTTTTTCTCACAAAAGAAAAAAAAAAAAGAAGAAAAACGAGAGGAATACATGGGGTAAGAGAAAATGGTGCACGAAGGATATATCTCCTTTTGTGGGCAGATATTTTCAACGAGTGACATTACGGGTTACACTTTTCATCCGACGATATTTCTTATTTTAAAGAGAGAAAGAATAAAAAGAAGAGAGAAAAGAGTGAGAGAGAGTGAGAGAGAAAATATACTTCTTACTCACCACTTATGTTATTTTTTTTTTTTTTTCTTTTCCAAGGACTCCTCCACGGCTCGCGATGTCCCGAGGACAGCGTGGAAAATGAAAACGGCGAGTGCAAATGCTCTCCGACGTGTCCTTCATCACCGGTCTGTTCTGAACCTGAGCAACTTTTACTGACAAGAAATGCGATTCCTGGGACACCCGGTAGATGCTGCCCACGTTATGAATGTATCCCCTCAGGTAACAACTCGTATCATCTAATAATTATAATAATTACGATAATTACAAAATTATAGTCACTGACTATATATACATATATATATTGTTTGAAAATAAAATACAAATTATTGATATAATTAAGAAATAAAGTGTGTCAATTCTGATAACAGGACATCAGCAAGATGGACATCAAGAAGGGCAATATCAGCAGCAAAGTTCGGAAAACGGTTGTCCCAGGGATAGTGTTCCAAGTGAAGATGAGGTATGCAAATGCGTACCTACTTGTCCACCTGCGTCTTGTAAAGAAGGTGAACGTGCCGTTGAGGTGAGGCGAGCTGTACCTAATACACCTGGTTCCTGCTGTCCTCTTTACGATTGTGTAGCTTCAGGTAATTAGGAGAAAAACAATCTTAATACAAATCCTACTTATCACTAGTGAAACATGAAAATTAATATGAATTATATACATATATATATATATATATATAATTATAATAATAATATATATATTTAATTATTATATATATATATATATGGGTATAAATTATTATTTACGAATTAGAAGTTTCCTTCCTTTCGATCGAATTGAAAATTTCGAAGATCTTGATGAAAGTGAATCAAATTTATGGCGTTCCATTAACAGGAGAAGGTCCGATAATAAAATTAGACTGGTCAAGTTACGTGGTTCACCCCGTATACATGTACATACAATATCGGGTCAATATCTCGAATCTCCATTTTCTCCCTCTCCCAATCACAATTCCAGTCGTCGTCCACACGTTCTCTCTCTCTCTCTCTCTCTCTCTCTCTCTCTCTGTCTGTCTCTCTCTCTGTCGCTCTTTGTCATCCCTCTATCCTTTACTCTCACACCACTAAGCATATAGATATACATGTATATATAGTATATCAATACCAAGCAACAATTTTCTACCCTTAGAGTCACACGATCTTAAGTGTTTCTTCGTGATAACACTAAGGCCAAACTATTTCCATTTCTTTTTTCTCGGGACATCGCAAGAGAGATAGGAAAACGAACGAGCACGTCCTCGAATCGATAGAGGCAGAAAGAGAGAAAAGCAATTAGGGTGTGATGCTTAGACAAATGAAAAAAAAAAGAGAGAGAGAGAGAAGTATTTCGGAGAAAAGATTTTTAAGTACCAAGTTAACAAAGGTGATCATTCACATCTCTCTCTCTCTCTCTCTCTCTCTCTGTCTCTGTCTTCTCTATTTTTTTTCTCTTAAAAACTTCGATACTACCTGTTGAATTTTAATGAGCTTACTCTTATCTTGCATCCTTACCTTTCGGAATTTAATAACATTGGCCATATTCACATTGAAATTTCATAATCATTAAAACTTAAGCATAACCTTAGGTATACAATATTGGATTGAAGATTCAAAGTTCGAAGGGAAAATCTAAGGAGAGTATCCGATCGTCGATCGTACTTAACTACCTTCTCTAATCCGCTCTCTAATCCACGAGGAAACAAGTAACGATATCGACGTTCGCTTTTAATCGATTACCTTTTAATTATGGTTCAAGCGTAATGGGCAAATATTGACTCGTGGTAATGCTCCTAGTGCTAGTGGTTAATACTAGTTAGATAACGCGGTAATTTCATATCGCGCTTCATTATAATCATATTTTAAAGTGTATCAAACTTTGACCCCCATCGCTTATACTTCTATTAACAGTTTTTAATCATCGCCTGGCATTTTAACTAACGGGAGGGTTTCATTATCTTACTTTCTAATCATGTCCATACGTCAATTAATTTGTGTAACCGTGAAGATTAATATGTTCGATTTTATTTTTTATGACACTAAATCTACCAAGCCAATCGAAATGAAGGATTTTAGATTCATCTGGCGTTAACTGATAAATTTTAATTGTAAAATTGAATGAATTCAAAGTAATGAGAAATAAATTGCCTTTACTTTCTTCTCTAGTACCCCTCAAATTTTGATAAATTTTATTAAAAAATAAGTACAGTAGTTTCAACGTTAATACTTGCTTCTTTCCTTTTTTGCTTAATTTTCTGTCCCTTTCTTCGATAATTTCGTTTTTAATCATTTGGAATTAAAATTTTTCCTTTCATTTTGAATATCACTTTTATCAATTTAATTATAAAGTTAACGAGTTAATTAAAAATGTCGAATCTTACAGAATCCGTATACTTGCTTGAAACGGAAGAGGGTAGCAATACCGGGAATTGTTTCGTCAAAGATGGAATTTTCCGACTAGTTGGTGAACACTGGAAAGAGGAACCTTGTGTTAATTGCACTTGCCAGGAGAATGGTCAGGTATCCTGTCAAGCGATCATGTGCAAATCTTGTGCAAACGCAATACCACCAGATCCAGGCGAATGTTGCTCTCACTGTCCGCAACCAACGAGTTCGACCGATGTCGATGTCGATAACAAGTCGATTTGCAAGACTCCTTTGATCGACTGTAACCTCAATTGCGATCGTTATTTGACCGACGAGGTTGGCTGTCAAATTTGCAAATGTTATGAGTCAACAAAGGTCAGCTTTTATTTAATTTTTATTTTCTACAAACATTTCTTCTAATCTATTTCTTCATCTTTCATTAATCCTATTATCTTCCATAACTATAGTATAAAATTATGCGATACGAAAGATATTTATCTGTATAAATATAATGCACATTTTATTCAGCAAATATTAATTTTTAAATATAAACTGTCTATTAATTTCGTAGCGAACAATTAAATAAGAGTTACAAAATATTAATATACTAATTTGTTAATTAAAAATTAAATGACATTACAAAGAGTTATATTCTGTTAAACTGTGACAACAAAAAATGAGAAAATTTCAACAATTTCTTTTCGATACTAATATGAGATTATCGTCTTTATACTTTTTTTCCTTTTTAACAAAGAATAGATCAAATTAAAATGAGGAATAATAAGCAAAGTTCTTGTGTTATTTTTAAAAGTAACAATAAAATATTACTATTACTTTCTTTTATCCAATTAAACAAATTTTAGAGATTACATAGACTTTCTATTAATGAAAATTCGCAAATATAAATAATTTGTTTGCCATATAAATAATTCCTTTCTTCTATGTTTAAAAAAAAAAAAAAAAATCACTTCGCTTCCTTAACCGATCTAAAAACAACGAGAATTTTATTTTCAGAACGAAATGGTCCACACAGCATTCGAAAAGGACAAACTTTGTCCGGAATTACCGCGCTGTGAATTGAACTGCGATCTCGTAAAAGACGAGAGTGGATGTTCGATTTGTGCCTGCCAATCAACATCAAATTCATCGTCGGCATCGTTGTCACCTCAACGACACCAACAAAATTCGAGTGTCACTTCGTCGAATCGAACATTGAGCCATCCAAATGTCGAGAGTTTCGAGAACGACGACGATAAGAAAATCGTCTGTCCCGAAGTAAAGTGTGATCTTCACTGCGAGCATGGTCTCATGATGGACGAGAACGATTGCACTTTATGCGAGTGCAAACCGCTTCACGAGGACTGTCCTCCGTTCGTGGGATGCAAGAAAAAATGCAGATTCGGTTACAGAACCAACAAACGCGGCTGCCCGGTAAAATTCTTTTACTACTTTTTACGTTTTATATATTTTCCTTTTTTTTTTTGTAGAACTTCAACACTCAATTTAAAGAATTACGGAATCGAAAAACTTATGACTATATTGCACGTAAAAGTTATTTTCACTTATTCGGTGAATGAATATTAACATTTTATAAATCAATGTAATTTTGTGAATTTAAAAAAAAAAGGAAATGATTACGTAACATAAAATTTGTAATATAACTTTTACTAAAGCCACTAATACATTATATTTAACTATATTACACCCTTTTACTAAAGTAATTATATTACAACTATGAAGTATTTATATTATAACTATACTTTACTATACCAAATATAACTTAAATTTACATTAAATTGATTTATTTCATAATAAAAGAAAGAAGAAAATAAAAGAAATAGAATAAGATTTCAAAAATACGTATTAATGAATGTATGAACGGTGTAAAGCTTGAAAGTCTCGTAACTTTATAAAGGTTTAACTATATATAACGAACGAAACATCAAATAATGGAGATAAGAGAGAAGAAATAAACAGAAGTAGAATTGTTCGTTTTTCTTCATTTTCAGATATGTCGCTGTCGTGCGAGTTGCATCAACGACGAGAACGAACCAATACAGGAAGGTGGAAACTGGCTACGAAACGCTTGCACGACTTGCACGTGCGAGGTAGGCGGAAGAGTAAATTGCAAGGAGACCGTTTGTTCGGTGGCCTGTAGCGATCCTTTACCCCCGGAACCGAACACATGCTGCCCAGTTTGTCCGATCACGGTAAGTTGATCAATTTGATCGCTTTTTTTATCGAAAATCGAACGGGCTCGCGTTAACCGACAACTACAAATAATTTAAACGAATCGTAATAACGGAAAAAGATCTTTCATAAAAGTAATAATCTGATTTAATCTCAATTGCTATTTATCTATTATCAATTCTTTTACTTACATATATATATATATATATATATATATATATATATATATATACGTACCGGGTGAGTCATTTAAAATCGAACGATAGTTTCGATGTTGAAAACAAATGTCTATATAAAAAAATACCGAGTATTTTGCAACTTAATATTAATTACAATTTTTCTGTTCTTAACGTGAATTCATTTATCGAATTATATACAGATTGAAACGAACAAAATTGATTGCGAGGCTATTTAATGTTAATTTTGATAAAGAGGATAAACTTTTGCGAATGAATATATTATATTCAAAGTATGTATATTGCAGTTTAATATCAATGGCAAATTTTTTCGAACACATACGTCTCTTCTTCGGCCGTATACTGAGTGAGTCACCTAAACTCGATAATGTACCTTTAGACGACAAAAACAAATTTCACCGTAAGAATACACACGATTAGAAACAAAAAGGATACCTTTGCAAGGTGTTAGAAGATCATTGAAATTTCTTCAAATGGAATCTAAATCATTAACGTACTTAAACTTCGTAAATCAAGCGAAGAAAGATTGAATTATCCTACATATAAAATAACACCTTCCAAGATTTATAAATACCAGAGCCTACTGTTTCGTATATTAATCGAATTTTCTGTCATATATCGTTCAGTTCCTTCGTCAAAAGCAAACGAGATACTTTCACATCCAATTTTAGAATTTATATAACCCATTTAATAAATAAATATATACATATATATAATATAATTTAATATTATTATTAATATTAAATTACGCATGCATTTTCGGATTTCAAAGGAAAATGAAATGGGTCATCAGAGTAGCAGAGGTTGGGGAGTGGTACCAATTACGCTGATCGTCGTCCTGGCATTGCTCTGCCTTTTGTTGATCACCCACATCGTTCGTAGCCGTTTCCGTGGTCGACTGTCGCCATCAGATGCAAGCTATTCCTATCCACCGCAATACTACAAGTGCGTGCCTGCTTACGACACACCGATGCATCGAAACGAGAAAATCGTGCCACTGTAAAAGACTGTTTTCGACGATGCACACCCTCCCTGATGTTCCTCATTCTTATTTCTTTCCACGTTTCTTCGAGAAAAATAAGAGGAAAATTCACGAGGATCTTGGATGTTGATGCTCGTCGAGAGTAAAAAAAAGAATGAAATAAAGAAAAGAAACGAAGAAGAAGAAGAAAAGCTAATCCGGTTCGATTTATTTTGTTTTTGTTCTTTTTTTTTTTTTGTTTTTTTTTTTTTTTTTCCTAAGAAATCGATATAACGGAGTTGAGAAATAAATAGGACCTTTGTGAGTAGATTCAGTATTATTCTTAAGAGACGAGAGAGACGTGTTTTTTGAGGGAGATCAAAGGAAAGAGAACAAAGAACAAATGGAGCCATGTATAAAATGGGGTAAGGACAAGAAAGAAAAGTAAAAAAAAAAAAGAAACATATTATTCGACGACACCCCATGAATTTACTACTTGCTCGATCCCCTCGAAATCTCGTTAAGAAAAAGGAAGATGAAAAAGAAGAAGGACTACTAATATACGGTATCGTTTAATCTGTAAATTATATATAAAAAAAAAAAAGAAAAGAAAAAAAGAAAAAACGTCTTTAGCGTAAAACCGTCGTTGTAAGTGTGCTAACTAGCGTTAACCCTCCTAGCTCCTAACTTATATAGATATACATATACATACTATATATATATATATATATATATATATATATATATATATATATATATATATATATAATATGTGTGTGTGTGGAAAGAGAGTATAGAAAAAAAGAGACGGGTCTCCATCATAGTATTAGTTTCCTTGATCTCTCTGGACCACAACGCGATTGATTGATTAATTAGTATTATTAATATTCAAAAGTCGATTATTGTGTGCAAGATAATTTTTGTTCTTTTTCATTTTTGTTTCCTTTTCTATTCGTTAAAAATGATGTGATAAAAGAGTTTTATATCGTGTCTTAGTTTGTATACCTCTTACATTAATTAAATAATTTAATTTAAAAATTTCTTACAAAATTATGACAATTTTTCATACTTTATTTGATTGAATGTCATTTACATCTTTTTTTTTCCTATTCTCCTTCAATGATCTACTAGATCATTCATTATTGCTTCGGACGTTACATTGGCGATCGTTTTCGTTTCTATGAAAGAAAAAAAGAAGAAAGAAGAAAGATCGAAATTCTCATTTGAGAGAAATATCAGACAAAATTCGAAATGCGAAATGACAAAAAATATTAATCCTATCCGAGGTCCAATGAAAGAACTAACGAGTCGCGTCAATACATATATATGTATAATCAAGAAAAATCTTAGGTTAATCCGTTCGTAACTGTGTTATTAGATCGTTCCTATATATATATATGTATATATATATATATATATATATATATATATATATATATATATATATATATATATATATATATATATATATATTATATGTATATCGCTACCTTCAGTCTCTTAGCCAACGAGATACATTTCAGTGTGGGATTCTCTAAAAACGAAAAAAAAAAAAAATAAGGTAAAAAGACAAACATGAAAAGCGACGAAAGTGTATATATATAACACCTTAATTAAAAAAAAAAAAAAAAAAAAGCAAGAAAAAGAAAAAAAAAATAATAAAAGAAAAGTTTAATATAAAACGTTCCAATCTGTGCTAATTTGTGTCTTTTTTTCGCAAAATATTTAGCCCTTTAATCGTCACCTGCAAAATAAAATAAGGCTCGGTCTTTCGCAGTGCATTGAAAAAATAAATCTACAACTCATCCAAACAAACCGGACGAGTTTTTTTAAAGACTGAGAGAATACAACTTTTTGCTATGTACATACGTGCCGGCGACTCGTCTAATTTTTTTGTTCATTTATGTTTTTTCTCCATAATTAATTAATTATTTCTTTGGCAGTTCAACGGTGAAATTCGATAGTTTGCCGCGAGTGCTCCCTAGAGTACTTTTATACACGTATAGACATGACTTTCATAGATTTCGTTCGAAATTTGATAAAAAATAAAAGGTAGAAAAAAATAAAAGAAAGAAAATATGAGCAAAAAGAAAGAATTATTTCTGCTTGAAAAAGAACGGGAAAACATAATGTGAATGATACGGAATTCTTGATTTGATTGTATAAATGGACAAGAGAAAAGGGAAGAAAAATTGACGAGTAAAAAATCTCTGCAAATCCGAAAAGAATAAAGTTGAATCAAACGAAAAGAAGAAAGAAAGGTAAAAAGAATTTGTAACGGAAATATGTTTCCAAGGTGACGACGTAACGTATAAAATAAATTTGGTCAAAATTTTGTCATTGTATGAGAATTCGCACATATCCATGTACTTACACACTCGCACGTAACTCGTATTATCTGCCGTAAATTAACACATACATATATTTTTTCAATGTGACACGTCTTTATATATGTATATATAAATATATACATATATGCATATACATATATAATTAAATACATCGTATTGTTACGTAGATAACGTATAGCGCGCGTGCTAGATTTATTTATATAATAATAATCTACGAGTACATATATATATATATATACCATATATATATTGTCAGTAAACAACAACAGGCTGTTTCGTACTAATACATGTACATCTTGGAGACAATATACATATACATATCCATGTATACACATATACATATACATATACATACATACATACATACATACATACATACATACATACATACATACATACATAGATACATACATACATACATACATACATACATACATACATACATACATACATACATACATACATACATACATACATATATATATATATACATATATATTTAGGATGTTTTTGTAACGATCGCCATGACGTTCGAGCCACTTTCAACAAGTTAAAACAATATATGTAATGTAATAAAAAAGAATTGATTTTCAACCGTCAATAAATCAAAAATTAAATAACAAATAACGGAAATTTTTTTTCCAACTAATAAAGATATCGATATGATAATCCATATAAAAATCATTTCATCTACCAATTTTTACATGTTATATAATATAAATAAAAATAACCCAGATTTTTTTCAAAAAGCAAATTTTTCGGCGATCGTTCATTAATATAATTTTGTTGTTGATTTAAAATAAATAATTTTTTTTTCATTTCATAATCACGTTTCTTCGAACTATCGAAAGTGATTTAAAAAACAAAACATGACAACCGTTACATTACATACTTTCCAGCAACATCCTTACTTATGTATATGCATATATATTTGTATATATATTTATGTATGTATAAATACATATGTACGTACGCGCATTTAAATATCGACACACACATGGAATACACAATGAACGATATGTAGGTTACGAAACAATTTCTCGTTGTCATTAAAACTAACTAATGGGAGATATATTAATTAATTGACGATAAATAATAACAAAAATAATCCATAGATAAGTTCAAACGTAAAAATCGCTTTCCTTACTCGACGACTCGCTGCAATAAATAAATTTCACTCTAACGCATTCGTCGTACTCGAACTCTCTTTCTGTCATTTGTCAAAGAGCATCAGCTTGCATAAAAACAGATGATAAAAGAAATTAATTAATTCTTAAACTTCAGCAGGATAAAAAAAAATTAAATTGTCCGCGTCAAAAAGATTTACAGATTAAAAATATATAATATATATATATATATATATATATATATATATATATATATACATACATACATATACATATACATATATATATATAAATAAAAATACGCAAATGATGGAGATGATTATCTGATACATTATTCTAAGGAACAGAGAAAGAGAGTTAATGTCTGAAAGAGGTTGTAAGTTTTTGCGTGGTAATGATAATTGATAAATGGATATAGTCTTATGCTTATACGCTCTTTGTACAGTTTCACTGTAACTAAAATCATATCAGTGTAACCTAGAGAGTAATTTAATATATACGTATATTATATAAATATGCATACGTACGTTTGTTTGTGTACGTGCGTATCCATATATATGTATATATACACGCGACACACGCGATACACATATGCAGGACACGCATACATATTACGTACATATGTCATGTTCAAAAATAGCTCTTGTATGTTAAATAAAAGAAAAGTAAATAAAATTGTTGATACGTGATATTGTAATCCGATGTATGTAAGACCTTTACATAAATTCATGAACTCTTTATACTTTTACTTTCATAGTAACGACTAAATTAGTAGACGAAATTAATGGGGGAGGGGGAGGGGGAAAGATAAATAATAAAAACAAAAAATAAATCAAAGAAATTTCGATATCTCATGCAGAAGCAAAAGTTTCAAACACCTTGAGGACTAAAGTCGCTTTATCTCCAACATTTCCAATTAAGCTTGTTTGCTGATAATTAGCCGAAGTTTAACGTCGCGCCATCCCTCTTTTCTAATTTTCTTAACCAACTTATGGATGCATCGTAAGTTCTTAACGATCCTTCAAAACGATCCTTCTATTGGGTTTGCTAATTCGTTTTAATGGGACATTAATACTGCCAATTTTATTTCTAGACTGCACGAACCTCCAAGTTTCCTCGAATCTATTACGAATACAGTGACGTTATGTTGTGAAATATCTACAGTAGATGGTGAAATTTTATAATTTACCGACTACAAAGAAAAAAAAAGGAATACACAAGAAACAATACAAATAAGATATTATTAAAACAAATTTTTAATTACTTTTTAAATCAAAATTATTTCAGCTTTTAATCGCTGCTAATCTCTCCTTTTTTGTTCGCCCTATTTATGAAAGGATTAAATAGTACACGTCAACTATTCAAAAATAAATGAAATAATCATACAAATGTACGTAAAATTTTAACATATCCATTAATAATCTTATCAGGATTATATTGATTGCATCGCTTTTATACTGATTATATGCATATACGATAATTCATGTATTTCGTTAATGGTATAATCAGAAACGAATATATCAATAATTACCTCGGACGAATTGGATCATAATCCTAGCAATCAGATAGCCCATACAGAATATTTAACATTCTGATTTTTGTATAATTATTGAATAAATAGAATTCTAAGAGGCTCCATACAATAAATATTTTTTCCTACTAAAATAAAGCAAAGGAAAATTACACCCAAATTATCAAAGGCACGATCTGTTGAAAATTCACGCGAAAAACCATCACGCGATAGATACATTGTATGCATTCAAAAGGAAGGACAGAGATCTCTATTAAAACAGATATCCACTATTACCGACTGCACTGTTGGTAAGCAAACGCTTTTACTGTTACTGGTCGATAAGATAGAAATCACTACTATCGTTCGAAATTTGGTCGATAAAACATATATCTACTATTAGACACCTAGAAGTCGGTAATGTAGGACTTATCTGTTGAGCCTGTTATTAGAGTTTCATCGCATAAGACAATCAATAAGACAAATCGATACTTGTTCTTCTGTTTTATCGGTACCAGTCATCAATTGAATTACTGCAAACTTTATTCTCAGACTTTTTAAGGCAGCTCATCACCCCTGGTTTTCTAATGATTTATGCCAACAATAAGGGCATAATGCATAATTCTTGACCGATTTTGATGAACAAGATCACATTTTAAAGATTTTAAGGTTTCATCTACGGCGCCTCTTTGATGAATTTTTGAAACAAGTTCTATTTTCTTTAAAAAAAAATTGTATTAAAGTGGTATATTTTCGAGAATAGTTTATACACAAATAAAAAGCTTCTTCAAAAATTCGTCGAAAGGACGTCGTAGATTGTGATGATTATGGGCTCATTAGAAAGATAAAGGTTTTCTTACACGAAATTAACTTTTTAAATTTTTTAAATAGGCTTTTACTCACATGAAAATCACTCTAAAAGATTAGTTATTTCAAAAAAATTTTTACATAGAAAATAACATTTTTAAAAAACCTGAAAACATAGTTTCCTGTAGAAGAACTTTATTTTTTAAATATGCTTTTGATCATAAAAATCGGACAAAAATGGCAACCATGAGAATTTATAATGTAAACCCTCGTAAAAGCATAGGAAAAGAATCCTTTTAAAACAGCAATTAAGTTTACCAGATTCCTGGTCATGTCTTTAAAAGGTTTTGTAACCACTAAAACTCGGGTATGTACATAAATTTATAAAGTATTCTAATTACTATTAGTCTGTAAAACCTTTTAAAAATTAATCTTTACTTTTGTAAGAGGAAGAAGAAGCAGTAACAATAAAAATAAAACAAGTTTTATTATTAAGTTATTGAAATTTGATGAAGAACAAAAAGTAATTCTAATTCAAGAAATAAAGAATTTGTTACTGATACAAAATTTTTTTTTATTTTGGTATTGTATATTCTTATAAATATTATATTATATATTTTATATATAATAAAGGCTAAAAAATATATCTAAAGTGCTCCTGTAATGATAATGAATAATATATAGAAATACCAAGTAGTAGAACTTAACTCAATTACAACGAAAGTAAATGGAGATATAGAAATATTGTAGTTTCTTGCGTATATCCATACATTTTCTTCATTAATAATTGGTACAAATTGTATAGAATATTTTGTCTTGTCACACTTACAAAAATTATTAACATCACTCTATCGTATTTCTTACATTACCTAATTATTATATTCAAACGTGTTTTGTTTTAATATACATATATATATATATATATATAACAAACATCAAATGAAAGACGCTTCTTAAATACTAAACATGTAAATTTAAATATATCAAATTTTCATTTACTATTATTTTTTATACAGTGGTCGCAGTATCGATAAAATATATGTAAACATTGTAACGTTTATTTTGTAAAAAAAAAAAAAAGAAGAAAAACAAACTTAGTATAAAAATATGTCACCGTAATATATTCTTCACGAATTCACTCGTAAATTAAAACAGTAGATTAGTAAAGCGGTGTATTATCACAAAAGTCTAACCGCTAGCGCTACAGCAGCCATATCGATAAAATAAGTGCCGTACAGTCAATATTTTGGCCCCTCCTCAATCGCGAGAGGTATATTAGTGTCCGAGTAGGGAGGTATAAAAATTTTTGGAAACTAAACTGTTCTTATATTTCGACGGTGTTGAACACGTGACAAGACAAATCTTTGATATTTCAAAGTGTAAAATTTGAATCATTATTAAAGACGGATATCGAAGAAAAAAAGTATATATATATATATATATATATATATATATATACATACATACATATATATATACATATATATATACATACATACATATATATATATATATATATTAACGCATTTAATATATATATATTAAAGACGAAGAGACAGTTAAGAGGGAGCCGTGAAACGCGTGACAACGTCACTGCGCCACGATTACTGCCACGATGGCCGAGGAGGCAGAGACAAACGATAAAGCGACGATGGAAAGTATAGCGCAGAATATTCTCGAGGTGCGTGAAAATAGAGATTATTTGATGTGTGTGTGTGTGTGTGTGTGAAACTCGAAAGTGGCAAATATATTGAATATGAAGATTTTATTTTTTTTGTAATTGTATATTTCTACACGCGGTTTATTTATCTGCAACAATTTTGACAGGTCAGTAGTAGTGGAGACGGGCCCACGACGAACGATGTAAGTACGCTTGAATTTCAAGCTTCACAAGTGATTTCTCGTCTCGAGGAAGCTGTTGAAAGGGCTATCGATGGCGGTGGCATAACATGGAACAATACTTCGGGTTTTCTTTCGCGTGCGAAAAGTCCTGAAGAAATATTAAGTTTAATACAGGTAAATATTCTTGATATGGATGCCATTGCTCTTACACGATTGGTTATACTCGCAAACGTGAGAAAACGATTGGTTCCCACAGCTTAGATTTTACTTCTTATTGGTTGTCCGTCGCGTGTTCACCATTATCAGCCAGTTTTATATTGAAAGTTGCACATTGGAGGCAATTTCGAATGTTGACGGTTTTATTTAAAAATTGAGTTTTACAAATGATTTTTAGTACCTATGACATTATATTTACAAATTTTAATAAGAGTTCGTAAAATTTACTTTCTAATTATACGTAATTTTATGATATCGATGAACTATTTTTTGTAGGATTTGTGATTGAATTTAGATAAGAATTTATATAATATTCTTATTTTTTATTATTTTAACATTTCACAGGATTTAGTTATTCACGAAGATATACCGCCAACTACTGTAAATAATATAGGAGAACCAGCAAATAGTCAAGTTACTAGTTTACCTATTTTGACGGAAACGGCAAAGCTAGCTTTAATAGCACATACTATCTCTGCTTATGCAGTTGCACTTCCAAGGTCTCATGCTCAAAAATTAGCTGGCCGCTTAGCTGCAGATACAACGCGATGGCTGAGTCATATTTTTCGGTTTATGGATTGTGCTTCTTCGTTCCATGAAGATCATTTGGAAGGATTGGTTAGAGTAACTAGACTAGCTCTACATCGTAAATATCCTAGATATATGGAAGAAGGATTTACAGCTCTTGCTTCATCGTCACCTCTTATTTATAGCTCAGTAGCTGCCCCTTTAGCTGTTGTTCAACATTTGTGTAGACAGGTACATCAATTTTTATATTATCTAACAGTTTAATACACAAATAATACTTTTTAAAATATTTGTATATTATAAGAATATGTGATAGTACCTTTTCAATTACAGCTTTCTTTACCACTTCATTGTGTAAGACCTATTCCTCATAATACTATGTTCGGGTCACGTTATAGTATGGATGTTGCTGCATTAGAAAGACGTTTAGCAGAAGATACACAATCTAATAATGTAACACCGCTATTAGTTTTGGCAGAAGCAGGGTCTGTATTAACAGGACATTGTGATAATATCACACGATTGCGTGCAATTTGTGATAAATATAATGTTTGGCTACATTTGAGAGGTCATTCCTTAGCAGCACTAGCATTGAGTAATTCTACAAGAGATTTGGTAATTAAACTGATATTACTTACATATATGTAGATAACAAGTTTATGAATAGTGATATATACTTTTTGTTTTAGCCTTCAAAGATTGCAGATAGTATTACTTTACCATTAGGTGTATGGTTAGGTATACCATCATTACCAGTTGTTGTATCCTTTTAAATATTCCTAATTCACAATTGTGGTCTTATTGAAAGAACAGTTTGTGTAATAATTGTTTTTTCTTAATTATTATTGCTTAGACATTGTATAAATTAACAGATACAAAAGGTGGAAGACCTACTACACGAGACACAACATTATCCCTTATGTCTGGCTTAATGGCAGATTCATTATCAAGAAAGTTACCAACATTACCTTTGTGGTGTACATTACAAGCTCTAGGTAGAGATGGTGTACAGAATAGGTTTAAACAATGTTTTTCATCAATTGAAGAATTGTACAATAAAATTAAAAAACTCAGTTGTATTAATTTATTGGTATGTTATATACATATTTACTGAAATGACTTTTTAAATAAATTTTATAAATTTTACTAATAAAATTATTTCAGAGTCAAACACCCGGTGGTGAATCAGAATCAAATGCAATAAACGATCTTCTGACAAACTCTGTTAACAGTCCACAAATATTTGAAAATGTTTCAAGTTCGCTAGTTTTTCAGTTCGTACCTGCAGATCGTGATCCTCAAGCCATAGAACGTGTACCACCTTATTACGATAAATTAAATTCTTGGTTGGGACAAATATTGCAGAGGGATATAGAAAATGTGCAAATAGAACTTTGTGAAATTGAACATCATGGTGTTGCTATTCGCATTTGTCCTTTGGAAACTCCTGAACCGCCACCAACTTCTGAAGATATAGATAATGTAGTAGCATGTCTAGAGCAACAAATAGTAAGATAAATCTAAATTTTATTATGATAAGAATATTGTTTAATATATTTTTATATAAAACGTCATTATGTTTTATCATTAGGAAATCTTGTTGGCCACGGTCGAACACAAAGATACTTTCATTCGTTTAGTTTCTGAGAATGATTCATTACACTTGGTAGAAATGCCAGGTTGGGCAGGCTTAGGTGGTGTTAGATATGCTCCGCCAACTTGGATCCATGTTATGACGGATCAGGCTAAAGAGGAATTGAATAAATTAAATACGCAATTGGTAGAAACTTTACGGAGTACAGATGCTGCTTTTTCTCTTGGCGAAGGAGCAGATGGATTAGCTTGTGTGCGATTTGGCATGGTTACACAAGATACAGGTTCTTTTGTTATAAGTATCAGTTGATCAATTAGATTATCTAAGTGACCATACTTTTGTATTACATTATGACTTATATTCCGATTTGCAGATGTGGCGGAGTTATTGTCATTAGTTCTTCAAGTAGGACAAGAAGTGGAGGCGAGTTCAAAATTATTAGATACTATATCAGAAGTGGTTAAAAGAGGTATCGAAGCAGCACAAACAGATTTAGAGAGAGAAAATGCTGAAAAGCTTTGGCAAGAGGGTATCTTAAGGCATGTACCTGTAGTAGGAACATTAGTCAATTGGTGGAGTCCTCCTTCTAAAGAAAGTGGAGTGCGAGGACGCAGTTTAAATTTACAAGCTGGTACAAATGAGTATATTTAATAGGTTTAAAAAATTCAATCGTGACCAATTGCGTTCTTATGCATTTTTTTTTTTCAAATAGGAGTTGTCGAGAGTACGGAAAATATTTATAAGTATCATATGCAATTACAACCAAATGCAACCAACAGCAATGGTTCTGGCGCAAGAACACCACCTCAACCACTTGTACAAACACCTGTTGGAGCTGGAAGCCAAAGTCATAGTCGATCATCCAGTCATTCCAGTCTTCAAAGTGGCAAAAGTATTTCGGTAATTACAAATACTGCTTCTCATCCTCAAGTTAAAGAAGAATCTAGTGAAGTTAAATCGTAGTAAATATTACACACATTATGAATATAACAATGATTTCTTTCTTCAAATAATAAAAAAAGTGGACTTCACAGGTAAGCCATGAATTTATAACAATTATGTAAAATATTTTCAAAAAAAGATACATTATTATTTATAGAGTGAGGTATTAATTCATCAATTTGTATATTAAAAAGCTTGTTAACAACAACGTAAAGTAGAAGATTGCTAATTGCTTCTTAAGCGATTATATAAGAGCTATGAATCATTTTATATTTCTAAAATATAGTTTTTTTTTTCTTTTTTACGAAAACTTTTATTATAGACATTTTCTTTGTGAATCTAAATCAGTTTTAAATTATCCTTGTTGGCCCTGTGTACTTATTAAGTGTATCAAATTATCTCTTTAACAAATTAATATAATTAACCGCCTGGTGATACATTTTTTTCATAGCACAATATCTTTCTTTCTGTATCATTGAAAACAATATTATATTATTTTCTCAATATAAGATTAATGTGAATAAACTTGATGGATAATAACAAATAGATACATTTATGACAAATAAAATATTATAATAGATATTTAATTAACATTCTTTTGACCAGGCCATGCATTTTTATAATAAAATTTGTTTTCTCTTTTTCCTTTTGTATTAAATTAAATATTTTCTAATATCGATTAATTTGTTTTTATTCATCACGTTAATGTTAATTACAAAATATAATACTTTTATAGCACAACTATGAACGATAAATGATATTTAATATCTCGCGATAAATTAACGTGATATTGTGATTTCTTTAAGTATTAATAAGTGCCGTATATTTGATAATCTTCTTCTCTATGTAAAAAATGTTTCCTTTATTCTTTTTCTTTTTTTGTTAAGTAAAGAAATAAGGAAAGGAAAAGCGTAATTATATAAGTTTCGTAAAAGTAATTGAAACATTCAAGAAATAAAAACTAAATCACCAAAGACATGACAAATACAGTGAAGCAAGCTAAAATTTTTCAAATGTTGCTAAATTAAATAATATTTAATCACGCATATTGGAATTTGTATAAAGTTCCAATGCAATTATTGAGGTAAAATGTTTTCATTATGAAATAATCATCCATTGTTGACGGATAAATAAAATAAATTAAGCTGTATGTATATTTATGTACCAAACAGTTGTAATAAAGTATTGCTATTAAATAAATATTAAAATTCGTAAGTGACATAACAACGTTACGAAAGGTATGAAAAATTGGATTTTTAAGAAATTTTTTAAAACAATCTACATATCTTATTTATATTTTTATTTCTCTTTTTGCAATATTCGCATACCATTACAATAGGAGGAATTAAATCTGGCATATGGCAATTACACACAATTGTAACTCACAGAAATGTCATCCAGTGACAGATTTCGGCTTATACTCTTGAAATAATTTTCTTTATTACGTTCTTCATTTTAAATTACCCACATCGCGCGGACAAAAAAAAGTAACGTTCATTGAAATCTTAACTTATAATACATTTTTTCAATAGCCTCTACACACTTTGTAAATATGTAAGTCTCTTTCGCGCAATGAGAGAAAAACACAAAATATATTCACATATATAACTTACTCTCTTAAAAATTATTATCGTAACGCTTTAAGATTCTATTATAACAGTGTCGTTATGGGAAAACAAAAAGTTCACCATATCATGTCCGACAAGCATGCATATATATAATATACACACACACACATATATATATATATATATATATATATATATATATGCATTTCAAAACGTTGCAAAAAAACTTAGTATCAATATAACATATTTAAAGATTTTTAAAGATATTACCATAATTAATCGCTTGTAAGAAATCTAAACAAATGATTACAGCGCTTTGAATCATACAATATCAGTCTTTCAGGGTGCACAAAAGCTTAGGTCATTCAGAATCCAAGTAAAAGATGATAAATGATATATTATCACATGTTCGTACTTTTAATCGATGTGTAATACATTTTATTTTATTAGTCGATGAGTTATCCTTCTTTTCTTTTTTTGATTGCTAATAATTATTGTAATAAGTTGTTTTAGGCTCATATCAGACAATGCGTCAATTCAAAATGGATATTTCTTTGTGTCCTATAATTATACTACTACTTCCACTATCAATTCTTTCGAAAATAATTAATTCTCTTTCTCTCTTTCTCTTTCTTGCCCTTCTTATCCCTGCATACATCTTCAACCTCTACTAATTTTTCTATCTTTCTTCTTGTGTTTTACCCGACGCTTCATACATATTTGTATAAAAACGATTTAGCGGGAATTAAATGCAATTGTACTTATTAGAAAAATTGATTCTTAACTCTTCTTCTTCTCTTTCTCTCTCTGAGAATCTGGTTTCTTCTTTTTTTTTTTTTTTTATAACGGTACAAATTGACAAACGATTAGAATAAAAGTTTCATCAACAATCGTCTAGACTACGTACGTACGACTCTCGCATATTTAGAATTTAATAATATTTCCTTTTCCTAGCAACGCTTTCATCAACTTGTAAATTGTCGATGCCACTGTATTCGTTGCATCAGACAACAAACTTGTGTGCACAATTTCTTTTTTCTTTCGATCGGACCAATCAATGATTTCCCTTTTATCGAGTTAACTTTTTCCTTTATTTTTTAGTTGTAGGCTTTTCCATTCCCTTCCGAGCAATTCAGAAAAATATTTTTGAATGCGTTATTATTCACGCTTTTGGACTGTGTTAAACATTCGACTTTTTTGACCTTTTTTTTAAGTATTGTATTACAATTATTTTTCTTTTTTTTTTTTTTTTAGTTTTGTTAACTTGGACAATTCTGTGTATTTGATCCCGTTTGCGTGTGTTTCAGCAGTCTTCAACGACAGAGACGATTTTCATTCTCTAAGTTTTTCGTCGCTATTCTTAAAATTATTATACTCAGTGTTCTTCGATATCGTTCGGAGTTTCTCATCAGTTATTTATATTTATTATCATTAATAGATCTGATTTTTGTATTTAATCAAAGTCGTCGCGAGTGCGAGTATATTTTAAGGATTGAACATTTAAATAAATTTCGAACTTGCGTAGAAATTCATATTAAATTTATAAACTTTATTTGAAACCCTACAGATTTGAAAATGAATAATTTGCACGATTAAGTTAATTATGTATGAATAAAATTTAATTAAATATGAATTTACGTAATTAAAAAATAAAGCTTAATTTTAATGAAATTGTTTATCAATGTATATATATACACACATACACGCACGTACACACACACACATACACACACATATATGTATATATACAAAAAATGTAAATTGATATTAATTACATGAATATTTGACAAAATAACTTGAAAGAAAAACGCAATTTTTGCAAAATAACTAATATTATAATTACTCGTTGGCAAATATTATTATTATTATTATTATCATTATTACTATTATTATTATAATTATTAAACTACAGCGATATCTCAGAACACTGAATTAGAATGAAGTCGTGTTACACTTTACGTTTTATTTATTCACGAATAATACTCTCCCTTAAAGATCTAAGAAAGGTATGGGCGTGTGTTTGACGCTTTTATTTAATATAGCTTCAATGGTATTGGGTATAGTAATAGTAGTAATAGTACAATTATCTGATAAAAGAGTTTAGTACCTTTTTCTTTGTTTTCTCTTTACGTTTGAAAAATTGAGCTCCTTTGTTAATTTGGCAAGAACTTTTCTTTTCACATGTTTTATTTATTTATTTATTTTTTTTCCTTAGATCTTTTATCTCCTTTTTCCATTTCATCGTTTAAACGAACGTACACAAGTTTTATTTAGTGACTAGGATACTTTGCCTTTTATCAGCAAAATAAACAGCACGCATAGTTCGTTTTTTGGATTTGCGTACGTGCTGTGTGTTTTATGTGTGTGTGTGTGTATGTGTAAATATGTGTGCACGTGCTTCTCAAATGTTATTAATCGCCGATTACTTATAATTAATGTTCAACTAAACTAAATGTTACTATCCTATGTGCTATGATTCTCTCATCTCTTTTTAATAAATATTACAATTATTTACACCCGATGAAACTTTCGCTATTTGCATTCACCTTTCTTACACCTACTCTGTATATATAATATTGCAATGGTAATGTTTTTACGAATTATATCGAAGATAAGATTCTAAAGTCACTCTGGAAATTACAATTATGATAGAACGTTTCTTTTTTTCTTTCTTCCTTTCTGAAATGGCACTCTCTCTCTTTCTTTCTTTCTCTCTCTCTCTCCCTATATTTTATTTCGGAGCATCGGTGAAATGAGGAGGTACAGAATAACGTGTAGTTACGTTTCTGTTTTAAAATTCGTAACATCTAGATTCAAATTATCACACTTTACACATTTACTCGATTATCTTAACAAACTAATATATTATTTACAAGTTTACTGAATTATTTGCGGAATATAAAGTCAATCTACACAGATTCGTTGATAACTTATTATTTAAATCGTTTAATCTTTTATTTATTTAGGTCTTGTCTAGACTTGTTAAACATCTTATAGGAAGACTCTGCGCTCCGCAGAAAATTCAATAGCTGAAGTATTTTTCCGTCTGTATATGTTTCGTGTAGTGTTGCGTGTGTGCGTGCATATGTGGGGAGTGTTGTTTTATTTCTTTCTTTAATATTGTTATAATTATTATTAATAATCATTATTAATTATTATTACTATTATTACTTTACGATTATAAAACAAAAACACGTAAGAAAGATCTACCCTTCCGATACTTCCACACAAAAGGCCATGTATATTCATTTACCATAAGGTAAATAAATCTCAGAAGGCTATATAATATTCAAAATTCCCTTTTCTTTTTTTTTTATGTTTAGACTTCATGATACATCAGACGATTATAATTATTATTATTATTATTTATTTATTTTTAACTTTGCACTAGTCGTATCAAAACTGAAAAAAGAACGCGTCATTGATGGACACGTTTGTGTATGTTGTGTGTGCTTCCGTTACATTTGTACTTAAAAAGTATATATATTTATATATATATATATATTCGCCTGAGTATTGGCAGTATATCGCGAATTATTCATTTAATGAAAATTCTCATTAGGGAGTGCGTTGCTCGTAAAAATCTTCAGATTCTTCATTCTGTTCTGTATTTTGTTCCATACTTAAAATATTAACGATGATAAATATACGTATGTATCACTCATCCGTTTTTTTATTTTTGTTTTTTTTTCCTTCTTTATGGTACGGTAACTTGATATTTACTATACGTACATACATACATATATATATATATATATATGTATATATATATATATATATATATATATATATATATTTATATATACACACACACACACACATATTATGTAATCGTTACAAGAAGTTTAAGAATGATTCACAAAAAAATCAACACGGATTTCAGATTATACGTCGCATGAATAAAAATATAAAAAAGATATAAAAAACTGTCCTCTTGGTATCTCCTTCACGTTAGATATCGTCGATCTTTAACATCACGATTTATTTATATATATATATATATATATATATATATATATATATATATATATATATATATGTATATATATGTATATATATTATATATATGTATATATATGTATATCAATCGATATTATCGATTAAAGAATTTAGAACATATGAAAATTCACGTTCTCATTTGTATATGCGATTCGAATATAAATTTGTCTTTGTTTTTCCTTTTTCTGTTCTGAAAGTCACAAATTAAAAATAACAATAATCATATATATATATATATATATATATATATATATATATATATACATATACATACATACATAAATACATACATACACTGGACATTATCACTTTCTTCGTGGGCAGTGATTTTTCCGAAGATTTTTCAGATCACGTATCTCGACTGAGAGAGAGACAGTAATGGCTGAACGTTCGAAAGGGACTAACGTAGAAGGATCGACCAATTTGTTCTGTACATGATATACAAATACAAAATTTTATATATATTATATAGCACGCCTCCGATGAAATTTCTAATATCCGAGACATGTTTGACCACCCTTCCCCTTCCTCTTCTTACATTTTCTCACCTCTTGTTTTTTTATACATAGATCAACGATAGATCTCATTCGTTCAAGCATCCATGTAGGAACCACCTCAGAAAATCGAGCGTTTATTCGAATCATTTTCCAAGAAATTCCTAGCTTCGTTAGACCGTATTTATTCGTCTTCTCTCATAATGGTCATATTTATTTCGACTTTAATTTTTTTTTTTTTCATTTGGTGTTATCAAAAGATCGCTTAAAGTTCCGTAACAGCGTATAGATTAGGATCACTACCCTGTACTTGACTTAACGTAGCTACAGTTGGTTTTTCTTGTCTTCCATGTGCTCTGTTATATGTACCGTACATGTTAGGTACAGCATTATTTTGGGCCGTACCATTAAACTGGCTACGAGTAAAATTTCTATCCAACGTTCTCACTTGGTCTTGCATTTGATCTTGTATGCGAATGTTAGGTGCCTTGTTCCTCACCAATGATCGGAATTGATTCATATTAGTTTGCGATCGTGACTCGAATTCCCAACTTGGCTGATTCGCTGGATTCGGTGGTAAAGGACGATTTTGGTTCCACGCTGGCGTTGGACCACGTTTTAAATTGGCTAAATTTTTCGGATCCAACGTTTGTGTTTTTCTCGAATCTTGAAAAGTCGCCAAATGTGCAGGTCCATGTGAATTGTGAGACAGAGTACCGGTAAAGGATGCCACGCTTGGTGTCCAAGGTGGTTCTCTACCTAGGATTTTATATATTTCGTATAGTACTCTAATGTGATAATATAATATAGAGATGACGAAAGATAGTTCATTATTATTTCTATATCTTTTTTGGAAATTAGATCTCACCAGACCCTGCGGGGGCGTGCCCTCAGTAGAAGTCACTAGATTCTAAAGTTTTGCATTGCTTGCTCAAAGTCGCGTACTGGCCAGGTTGATCTCCGAGTCCAGAACGGTGCTCAGTTCGTCCACCTGTCGACTGCTGATTATGCTGAGACGATTTGTGATCCCCTCCTCCTCCGCTCCCGTTAACACCCCCACCTCTATAAACGGTAAACAAAAAAGAACAAAGTTGCAGCATTATCTTTCTCTTAGATGATTCCTTGTCACCTAACTTATGTCAGTTCGAATCGTTTAATCTAAATAAAGAAAAAAAAAATGGAAACGTTGACGTCAATGATGATGAATATCAAACGAACAAAAAATCAAACAATTATGAATTATGCGTGAAGATGTAATAATAATTCGAGCGTAACTAATGAATTTAATATCGTTTGAACATTCGTCGCTAAAATATTATAATTCATACAGACATGTTAAAATACAGTCAATAAGAGAGTAATAAAAAAAAAAAAAAGAAAATAACATCGAACGCAAACAGTTACTTTGCTCGATTTAATCACGTAGTTTTAATGAAACAGCTGTTAGTTCGAGGTAACGTGATCAAAAGATAAAATCGGTATTCACTATCCTGTGCACTGTAATATGTTCTATTTAACAACGAAAGCGACATTCAGAAAAAGGCGCAGCGGAGCCTTGCGTTGTTAATCGCTAGAGCTTGGACATTTGCTTCCTAACATTTCCTTAGTAATAAAATACTAAAGTTTCTTTTTTTTTTCTTTTTTTAATTATTTTTTTCTAGTAGTTCGGTAAAAATTGAAGATAGAAAACTCATGTCCATTCTCCATTTTGTAACACTGATGCTTTAAACTATTATTCTCTATGATAATATTGATGTAACAAATTCGTTTAAATAAACATCGCCGAAAAAGGATTTTTAATGCACATTGCCTATAAAAAAAGTTGAACAACTCATCAAATCTATTCTAAGCAATTAGCAATGATGGCATTAGAAAAACGGTATTCACGCGAAAATATTTAAACGCACCGACGTCGTCTCGGTGAAAGTCTTAGGGTATTTCACTTGAAAGATCCCGTTTGATAAAAGTACGAGTATGTAAAGGAGAAAAAAACATAAAAAAGTCTCATGCACAAACTTTAACATGCTCTCGTGCAGCTGACGTGCTCGAGCAGTCGCAGTAGCGTAGGACGGCGGGGGCGGCGTTAGCAAGAGAGGCTGCTTAATGGTATTATGGGTGCCATGAGCATTCGGATTAAGAGAAGGGGCTGTAGGCGGGTACGACCCTTGGCCACGAAGGGTCCTAGCTGCTATCGCTTGAGATGCCGCCGATGGTGGCAAATATGGATCTTGTTCATCCACTTGATGGTAATCTCTTCTAGAACAAATCGTAACTGGCATCATATTTTGTTCATTCATTTCTTCATATTTGATTAAAAAATTAATCTGAACTCACCGTTTACGTATATATATCCACGTGTGAGAATCAACCCATACCAAAACAGTGAAAAATAGTCCAGCGGCTAGACTCGCCAGTAGCATGAAGGTTAGGCCGTATCTGAAAAGTATGATCTTAATGCAAAAGTTTATGGGGGATGGGGGGGGGACACCGCTTAACGCGATGAGAATAATTGGAAAAATTATCATCGATTGAAATTAATGCTTACAATCCCAGGTGGCATAAACTTTTAGCAGCATGAACGTATTGCTTGTGAAGTGGCTTACAGTCTAGTAACGTTGCTAGACCAGATACGAGTCTATTGACCGCGTTAACGTCGGTTGAGAGGCTACTCAACTTGGGCTTTAGTTGATCGTGCTGTTCCTTGAAGAGTTCTACTGCTAAGCGTGTAACAGTATTCAAGTTTAGCCTCATATTTTCCACAGCTCGTTGTCCGTCTCTTAGTCTCTGTGTAAAAGGATTCGTGCGAGTGTTCTCGCAATGCGTGTAATACGAGAGTACCTCGGAGGCCAAAGTGGAGGGTACCGATCTAGTTAAATAACCATCCGGTGACACACAGAGATCACCGAGGGCAACCGACGTTGCTAAGTAAAGGGAGGCCATCAACCAAGAAACTATTACTGCGAATAGTCCGAATACAGAAAATCTGAAAACGATCGAACTTATTCATTTGTCGATTTTATATTCAAAGAAAAAAAAAAAAAAAAGGAAAAAGAAATCTTTTTCGTTCTTTTCTTTTTTTTTTTTTTTATTTCTAAACACTTACGTAATTAGAACACATCTCGAGTGTCTAACAACTCCGACTACTAGTACAACGCAAAGAACAAGAAGTGCACTCAGTACCGCCATAGTAATGGGCCACCTCAGTTGCTCGATTTTTTCTCCCATGCTAATGGCTCCTGCAAGACTGATCCCGCTTAATGGCTTCCGGATTTCGAAGCTTCGGTTGACGGCAATGCTCGTGTTTTGTTTCATACTATTCAATGCTACCAACAGTAGACCCAACATTGTTTTGTTGCTAACAGGTGCATCAAATTCGTCCCCCAAAGCGGTCAACTGTCGCTGTACTTTCTCTTGTAATGTCGCCTCTATGGTGTCCGTCTGTAGAGAGAAAAAGATTTATTTTCTATATATACATATATAGATCTATTTATTTATTTATTTATTTTTATTTTTATTCTAAATTTAACTAGTCGTGCAAAGAGCCGTTCGACTTTCTCCACGTTCTATATAAAGGTTAGATCAAGATACATTTTCGATACATATCCGTTTCCAATAAATGACGTTTTATATTAAGCAACGCGAAGGAAACGCTGATTGCAGTTTGCAATAGAGGGAGAGGGAGAGAGAGAGAGAAAGATAGAGACACTTGATAATCGTATCGACCTCGATACGATGGATCTTAACTCGAGTAATACCGCAAGAGCAGTTATAATTTACGATGACGGCAATAGAGTCCATCGAGTTTTCATACCGATACCGAACAAAAAATACGGGTAATGAAATTCGAAACGTTCAAATGATTCAATTATCGGAGATTCGGGATCGAACGATAATTTAGAATCGTTAGTGCATACAATGAACGAGAGAGAACGTAATTATTTCAATGATCAATTGTCATTATCGATCGAATCTCTATTGCAAATTTTCCATAACTTTTGTTACCATATGTTGTATGCAAATTATAGTTTAATTAAATTTTACGCACGTCATCATCTAATATGTTAATAGATATGACTATACGTTGAATTTGAATAATTTTAAATAATGAAGATGCATTTGTATTGTCCTCGATTATTTTCATGATATCCAGAATATTCAGGTATCTATTTAGACTTTGAAGATCGTGGAGTTAGTTCGAATAATATTCGAAGCGATTTGAAACATCTTGCGGTCCAGTATCAAACACGAAACGCATTTCATTTGGAATGGCACGTCTTCGAGGGATAGTTTAAGTTGATCGATCGAGGTCGAACCTGGTTTCTCACGCCCATGAGGATCCCATCGACGTTCTTCGCTGCCTCGACTAATTGTACCAAACCATTGTGAACGTCGTCGTTGCCGTAAAGGCCAACGGCGACCGCTCCGCAGCAGAGCAATGCGAGGATGGCCAGCGAACACTTCAGCAGGGTTATCGACCTCCTGGGCCGCGGCTTCCGGTCGCAGCATCTCGTTACTAGATAAACCAACAGTACCAGTAACGTCAGGATCAACCAGGCTGCAGGAATACTCCCGAGGATACCCAGGCTCTGTAATCATTAACAATGATCATTAACATCTCTCTTTCTTCATCTCATTTGCTTCTTTTTGTTTATTCTTTTGTTTCTTTTCCTTGCTTCGTTTGGAAACACTTTCATCGCTTTGACATCATTAAAATGCGAATTGAAAATTTTCATTGTATAATATTTGGGAGCATTCGAAAAATACTGCATACACTAGGATTATCGCTAATGAACTGTATTCATCTCGAAATAATTTAAATCAATTTATTGGTAATTTTTGTAGAATCGATATTCGTTTAATACATTTTTCAATGTTACAATTTTGGTTTCTCTGGAACATTGTTTCTGAAAAAAAAAAAAAAAAAAAAAAATTTCGAGTCTGAATTAGCCGATTAGAGAATGCGGAGAAAAAAAAAAGAGTAAGTGAAAATGAGTCGAGCGAGGAAACAAGCGCGCATGTGTGTTTGTGTGCGAGTTTCAGAGGGTGGCTTGTTGAAGGGCGAGGCTAAAAAAAATATGTTGAAGCGGGATAAACAGTCCTCCTGGTGTTCCCAATTATCACGACTCGGTGTCGCGTCGAGGGTGCTCAGACGTGGGTCTCCGTCAGCCAGAGGCACCAACAGGCACCACCTTTCCTGACTTGGTTTTCACCAAGTTCTTTATGGGAATCTCAACTACGAAGGAACTCAACCCTACTCACCTCTTACTCACTCCCTATCGCAAAAGCAATGCATTCGCAGGAAAGTTCCCATCTATTCGTATCCCTCGAATCCACCACCGCCATCATCACCATCACCACCATTACTCTTTTAGACGTAACACCAAAGATAGGGGAAAAAGAGAATGGGAAAGAGTTAAACCGAGCTCGCTTTTTCAAGGACTACCTCCGACGAATATTCAAGTGGAAACGTAATTTCTCTCCGAAATTATGGCTTGTCTTTATTTTCTCTTCGTCCCTCCCTATCTCTCTCTTTCTCTCTTTTCTTTATTGTAAAACATTGGTCAATCATGTTTCATATTTTATATAGTTCTAATCGATAGTTATGCACTTTCTGTATAATTTCTAGATTGAAATTAACCTTATATAATCTAGTAGTATGAATTTTCAATTTCCAATTAGTCACAATATATAATTTACTGTACATATAAATAATTTATTCGAATCATCATTATTGTCCTATTATAATCGTCATATATGTAAATGAGCAGATTGCACAAGATTATAAGTGTAATTCTTGATTACTTGAACGATACGTACATTAATGATTACCTAGGAAAATCTATGTTTATTAAATATGTAAACGTACATACATAATATATTTATATAGTATAAAGTACTCAAGAGTATTTGTAGATGGGAGAGTTGATTTAAACATCAAAGGTTGCTTGACAGAACACCGAAAACTCAACGTAGTCAAACATCTCGTATATACCTGCCCTGCATTATAGTTCCGGTCGTTGGATGTCATTGCAAACAATGGGTCAGTTCGTTCCGAGACGTCGAGCTTTACATGGACGTACACATTATGTTCTCACCGACTGCATTTCACTGACTTCGAGATACGAGTATTATTGTCTTTTTAATAAAGACGTAATATTTACTCGAGCGATTCTTTGCACTGACTAAACATTATATTCCATTATTATATCATCCCCCTAACAAGTTAATAGATTTATCAGCTCGGTGATATCAAACTCGTATCACATTCATAGTTATTGAATATACGTATGCACATATGTTTTCTTCCAAATTATTAACGATATCTACTATCTATATAAAACGGTAAAATCTATGATAATGTAATACCTATATCTAATGACAAATTAACGTTTTCGAAATTGATAAAATGATTAATAAATAAATTCGAAATATCAAGCTATCGTATTAATAAAATAGTAGAATTAAAATTAATGTAACGCTTGTATTTGTTTGGCAAGTTATTTTCATTCAAATTCATATAATTTTTTAGTCAATATATATGAATAGTTTGAACAATATAAATAATATTAGGGTTCTATTCATTATATTACGTATCGATATTTTATTACAAGTATTGACTATTTATTTAAAATTTTAATTTAATCTTCAAAAATACTGACCCAATAAATAGCAGGCTTAATGCAAATGATGTTAAATAAAAATATTTCTTGTGATAAAGATGTATAGTTATGTATACAGATATACAATTCAAGTGTTGCCGCCAAGACTTGAGTTATTAAACGAACGTTGATAAATTTGATTAATTGAAAACTAAGCAAGACGAGAACAATGCCGTTTTTTATGAGCTACGAGTTGAACAAAATGATAATTGACAAACGTGATAACATAGTGATTTCGTGCATTAAAGCGAGTCGAATATTACAATTTTAATATAAATCATGATCGTTAACGAGGGCTAATAATATCCACAAAATTCAAATTTGACTCTGTCCTAAGCAAACTTGAAATTGTAATAGCGTGAGGATGAAAAGGTGAAAAGGAACTGTGAATGTTGAGCGATGAGTATAAGAGAACGAAATAAAAGAATAAAAAGGACGAAACGAAAAGGTTGGAGAAGTAAATGGAAGAAGAAGAAGGAGTACAAGAGAAAGAGAAATTCGAGTAATAGAGCGAGCGAGCGAGCGAACGAGCGAGCAAACGAACGAACGAACGAGCGAACGAACGAGCGAACGAGCGACGAACGAACGAACGAATGAACGAACGAGTTAGCTGGACGTCACGGGTTGCAGTGGCAGAATCTGGCTGGCATGGTGTGCAACTGGAAAGCACAATGGCCCGGGAAAATTCAAACAATGCACAAAGGCATCGCATAATGCGCCTAGGGGCAATGTGTGGGTTTTAACGGGCAAGGAACACCCGTTCTCCACCTCCATCTCCACCTCCACTTCCACCTCTACATCTTTCTCTTACTCGTTGTCGTCGTCGTTTCTGGTGCGGCTTCGTCAAAATTTCCGAGAGTACATTTTCGCGAAAAAAAAAGAAAAAGAAAAATAGAAAGAGAGAGAAAAAAAAATTCAACTCCACTCCAAAACCGCCGTCTCTCCCTTTTTTTCCTGCTTCTTCGTATGTTCATTCTTGTGTGTGGACATGTATTATATGTATGTATGTATTGAAAATCATCGAGCCCGAAAAATACTTTCCTCCGAACGGTATTGCTGTATTCTTTTTGAAGCATGAAATAATTTTTAGAAATATATTTTGACATATTTGCTAAATGTTCATTTCGAATTGATAGGATATAATGAAATATTCATAGCTGAAAAAAGCACGTTCGATATAATATGAATAAATGCATTTTTCTCTGTATCTCGATAACAAATGACTTGTCGACACATACATACATACATACATACATACATACATACATACATACATACATACATACATACATACATACATACATACATACATACATACATACATACATACATACATACATACATACATACATACATACATACATACATACATACATACATATATACATACATACATACACAGATATATGAAAAGATGAATCGAAATAATCGAACTTGTCTTATAGAGTTACTCGAATAGACACAACGAAACTGACATCGTTATCGACATTTTTCGACAGTTTCATCGTTCTATTACAAAAGACGGTCGAGCCTTTCAGGTTCGAAAATCGGTAATTGCTAGAAGCGATCATGAATGTTCGGAAAAGTTTAGATATGTCCAAAGTAGGTCTCTTCTATTGTAGTTACATGCATATATATATATATATATATATATATATATATATATATAAATTAATGTAAAAAACAAAGTATTGGTTTTTAAAAAATAGTAATCATCGATTTCATTTAAATAAATGATCTAACCTCAAGATAAATCTCGGAATGTGGATTGAATGTGTTGTTGACCGAGTGAAGAGAGACGTTAAGATGTGGCAGACTGTGGAAGACCCTTGCTAATTGTGGTACTGTGTATTGTTCGGGAAGCTGCTGACCACCCGCCATTTTGGAGAACCCTTGACTGCCGAAAACCCCGTTGAAGAGCTTCTCCTCCTCGTCAAGACATGCTACGTTGTACCTGTAATCATTAATCATATACATTTATATCATTTCATTCAATTAAATTATTTTCTCGAGGAAATTAAACAAAATTACTATGTAATTAAAAATTTTCCTCTAATACCAGTATAATGCTAACAACAACAACAACAACAACAACAACAACAATAATAATAATTTTTATATTATTCTATATATATAGAACAATATAAAATAATATGGCCATCAAAAGTTCCTAAGCGATTTTAAAACTCAATTACTCCTTTTTCGAATTTTACAGATAAATTTCTGTTTGTAGATTGTAAAACTACACAAGTTTCGGAACTTATTTTACAATTTAAAAACAAATTCTATAAAATCTATAAAAGTCTATAAAATCTCGAAGAAGGGTAATTGAATTTTAGGATCACCAAGGGAATTTTGGTTCATCTTGTATAATAATTTTTACGTAGGTATATGATATTACATATTAGATACAATTATATTATATTATATTATATTATATTATATTATTATTATTATTATTATTATTATTATTATTATTATTATTATTATTATTATAAGGACAAAAAGTGTAATTTGAAATCGTTTCAAGATTAAAAAAAAAAAGGAAAGAAAAATGAAGGAGAAAGTAGGAGGAAAATTGTATTAATGATGAAAAAGATGGAAGAGAAAGTAATTTGGATAGGAGAGTGTGCTTAGTATCGAGGCAGGTCTCGATATCATTTAATCTCTGTCGGATGTCGCTTCGACATCGACTGGATGGCCTAAAACGCTTCACCGGATCGATTCAATCACGATCGAAACGCCATAGTAAGAGCAACGAGTGTTTAACTAATGAAATTGCTGCCAGCTGTGCTATCCCTCTGTCACACTTCGATCAATCAATAATACTTTTATTTCCCTTTTTTTTTTATTCGTTTATACTGTTAACTATGTAGATATATATATATTTTTTTTTATTTTTTTGAAAATGACGAATGTGATTCATCCGATACAAAATATATATGCAGCTGCTATAAAATTGAATTAAATTATAAGAAGCATGGGAGTTGGTTCTTTTAAAAAACCAATAATTTTATTGATATCAAATTCATTGATATTATTGATAGAATTTAACCTGTCGACCAATTATGGTTTCTTCGGGCGAAAATTAGAAATAACATTTTGTTATTTGAGTTGAAATATCAATGAAAATTAAAAATTATTCGTAAATTTAAGATATTTTGGAATATTTTGGAATCACAGTGGATTAAAGAAGATACCAAAAAGATATAGAATGTAATATAGAACGCGCCCCATCACAGACAGATTTACTATGCCGTATCCGGATTGCATTCATGACGACGTTTCCGCGTCGTGCCCGTGTTTTTTCCGCATCGAACCCGCATCGTTTTAACGTCAGTAAATTCTCCACGTGTTGTTTCATTATCTAGTAATTTCTATATATGTATTTTTTTCTAAATACGCATCATGACAATATACAACCGTATACAATTTATCCATAAATAATCATTACTACATTTTGCCATTTACGTAACTATTTACTAATGTTTTTTATTTATTTAACTTTACAATCTTAGTATATTTATATAATTACATAATTAATCATATAACATAAAAACTATATTAATACAAATATAACTATATAAATATACTATAATTATATTTAAATATATAAATATATAGCTATATTAAATATGTAAATATATAGAATTTTTTTCATTAAAAATCTTTCGGAAATGAAACGTGACAATTATTAATGCGAACGGCGACGTGTAAATAATGTAATCAGATCGATTCGAAATTCAATCGTAGAGCGAGAAATGCTTATTATAGAATAACGATCGATAGGCGGCAATTTGCAAACGTTAAACAACACAGTATCGTGTCGTACCATATAGAGTAGCTTTATTTATTTCCACATTTCTTTTCTCATGCATTTTCATGACTCATTAAAAGTTGGCAAGACTGGTACTTCTGCCCTTTGCATATAACACCGACGACACGGTTCCGACTCTTTGTCACGAGAAATACCAAGCGGCCGTTTAAAGGAGTCGACCGTTCTCATAAATAAAAAGAGGTCGAAGAAAGAGTTTGTGAAAGAGAAAGAGAAAAAGATAGATAGAGACAGAGAGGGGGGAGGGAGAGACTCTCTTTCTCTTTCCTGTGCTCTAAACTTACACCAAGCGTGAGAACAGTGGGTCAACGATGCCGACACTTACTTCCTTCGAAATCGTCATAAAATCTACACGAAAAGTTTGACGAAAGAGAAAGAGAGAGAGAGAGAGAGAGAGAGAGAGAGAGAGAGAGAAGAAAAGAGATTAAATAAAAAATACGAAATATAGATATGTAGGAGTATGTAACTTCAAAGTTGCATGTAGAATGTTAGAATTACAGAACGTTAAAAAAGAATGTATATGATATCAGTTTTGTTCGTTTCACATCAGAGAAAGATCGTTAACTACATAAGTTTGTTTTTTTTACATTAGACGTTTATTACGAACACGTTGACATAAGTTATTCTTTTTGTCGCAGCTTAATGCTCGTTATTCTCGTTAAGTTACTTCGAAGTGGTTCTTCTAAGAAGTCACTTCGGCGTAAAAAAACAAAAAAGAAAAAGAGAAAAAGAAAAGTAAAACAAGGATGGTCGGCCGTTCTCCAAACACTTGCCCCGGCATAACTGCGTTTAGTACATGTGCTTACGTACATTAAAGAAAAAGTATGCTTATCGTAAAAGAAAAAGAGGGAAAGAATCGTTTTCCGCGATCAGCATAATCGAATCGATTTCAAGGGAGCTTATCGTAAGAAGAAACTTTGCATGAAACGGATGCGTTTTCTCGATAGTAACTATGTGCTCGATGAGTCGTCTAATTTTATAGAAGAGATGGGGGAAAGAGAGAGAGAGAGATAAAGAGAGAGAGAGAGAGAGAGAGAGAGAGAGAGAGAAACGATATCTCTCCAAATTACTTTCGTACTAGGGCGAGGATAACGTAAGATTTTATTTAATCTTGTATTAAATCGATCGACTCTTCTTTTCTCATTAAATTAAAAATACTACCCCCGATAGGCATACCGCGCTGTAGAATTTATTTTATTAAACAAATTTTCTTCTACTTCTAATTGAAATTTTACGATTATCTCGATATCTTTATGTTAAAATTTGTGCCGTTAAAAAATTTCAAAACGTTATATACGATAAATTTATTAGAAGATAATATTTAACGAAAGTATATTAACACATTTATATCAACTATAACGATTCATTCGAGTTATCATATATTATATGTATACAAATCGTTTGTCTTTCGTTTCCTGTTAGTAATTGTACTATTAATAATTGTACTATTATCTTGAATTTTTGTTATTCATATTTCTGTTAATAATATATTAAAAAAAAATTGTAAAAAATTCTATGATAAATTTGCACTTTATCAGGATTATTATACAAAATATATAAATATTAATTGGAGTGATTCATTCAAGTTGTTAAATTAATCATAATAACCGATAATAATGTCCGGCATATATTCTATCATAAACGTATATTCATTTACACACAAATATATGTACATAATACATAAACATTGTCAATCGTTTTAATTAACCCGTATAAAAAGATGAATAAAACACGACCAACTATGTGTCACTAATTGCAAGAATCACTGTAAGGACCAGGCTCTGTGTTGCACTTTTAATTAAATTAAATCACTTCGCGTGGGTTCGTTAAATAGACGTACATATGTAATTGAAAGTAAGAATCACGCGTGCATTAATCGTCATGATTAGGCGAAATGCACGAATGACGACAATACGGTTGATCACGTTGTCCGTGGCTGATGATAATGATGGTCAACGTTTACTGCTGTGATTGTAGAGTTCACATGAGAGAGAGAGCGAGAGAGAGAGAGAGAGAGAGAGAGAGAGAAACAAAATCACCCAAAAGACTCGCGCATGTCTTCGTTCCTGTTCGATCGTATTAATTGTATACAGACTTACGGCGTCATCCTATCGACCTTTTAACGACGACTTATCACGGAATACTTTCTTCTACGTGATTACTTAGAAAACTTATGATCACTAGTAAAAATACGATAAAGATATTGCTGCGAACACATGTGTGATATATAGGGTGACGGTGAAATATTTTTCGTTTTCAATGGAAACGAACGAACGAAACGTATAACTAAAATTCCCTCGAGAAGTGACCTATTATATATAATAATAATAAAAAAATTTTTTCTCTAACGAGGCAACACATTTCGTGCTTCGGCAAAATAAATTTTATCGATAGGAACGTTACAAATAACACGAGCAAAGTTCGAAAAGAAAAAATTTAAAGAAGAAAATAAAGTAAAGTAGGAAATAATAATGCTTTATCGTAAGAATTATTGCGAGGAAGACGATGATACGATAGTTACGTCATTCGCATTATTGTACTAACGTAAATTCGTAGAACACGTTATCTTGACAAATTCGTTTGGATTTTAATTTGATTGAATTTTTGCCAAGCTTACTTCCCAGAATCTCTTCCACTATTGTTTCACATACGTATACATGTATATATATAGATATATTTATATATGTATGTACTAATGGTAATTTTGAGAATCGAGGTATACAAGCTAACTCCTAAAATAAGGTGTATATATATATATATATATATATATATATATATATATATCATTGCCGAGCTTGGTAATCGCGTTATCATCTCTTACGACTTATTTACACTCTTGTAAGATGTGTTTCTCAAGCAGTTCGCAGAAGTCAATCTTGTTGATTTATATGTATCTCATGATGCGATCTCTCGAATTGCGTAAAAGCCATATGAAAAGCCTAACTTGAACGGGTAACTCGATTTTAATGAAGAAGATAAATTCGTCAGATACAAATGAGTTCCTTATTCGTTTTAATTAAACAAATATCTATACATAATTATTATCCTCTTAAATAGAAGTTCATGAAAATTGTTAACCTCATTATAATGCTATGTAACTTTAAAGTTACATTCTTATGTATATTTTTAAAATTTTATTACATTTCTTTACCATGAAAGTAAAGTCACATATACTTTATATATATTTATTATTATAAAATTAATTGTTTGCTAGACATAAGTTATAGTCAGTATTGTATAATTACGCTGTATCTCGCTTTTTAAATTATTTTTTATCAAATATTGCAATGCAATCGATCGTCTATCTCAAAAACATATTAACATAACAATACTAATATCATATTTTGCAATAAGCCTTTTAAATGCGACATAGTTTATCTAAAATGATGATCAATATTTTTCAAATGTATAGATCTAATTTTACTTTATAAATTTTATGCATTATTTACTTGATATTTTATGTATATCTTATGCACCAGCACTCGCGTTATTATGCAGTGCATAAGAGTAAACTAAATCGTTAATTAAAACGCGGAATTACAGTTTTTTCCTTTGCTCCAATTTTTCTTTTTTCCTTTCTTTTTTTAATTTCTTTTTATTTACATTCACTTTGCTTCTTCTTCTTTTTATCTGTCAAAAAAGTAGCATATATATGAGCGCTCTTCCCAAAGCTGTATTTAAGCTTTACATCTAAAGAGAGAGAGAAAAGAGAGAGAGAGAGAGAGAGAGAGAGAGAGAGAGAATTCGAAGACAAAAGCCTGACTTTTTACATAAACACTAAGCATGAAGAAATAATTTTTTTTCAACATTTTAATCACCAAGAGAGACAAATAATGGTAAGGAGGAAGGGACGAAGAGAGAGAAATAAAAAGAAAGAGACTGGGTCAAAGGATGGAAGGGAGAAAGGAAAAAAGAAAAATTTTACTCTACGCAGTACGAGCTTCGTTAATTTTCTTTCTTTATCTTTTACATCTACATTTTATGATTTGTAACGTACATACATATATACACATATATATTTGTGTGTGTATAAATATATGTATATATGTGTATATATATGTACGTATATATGAAAATACTATATAACCATCTTTTTTCTAATCACGAAATATTTTTAAACGATGACATTAACTTTTGTGCATGGCCCTGGCGATCTGCATACTTAAAAAAAAACATTTGCATATTCGCGCTTGATTAAAATCCATCGTCTTTGAATACGTATCGATTAGCTTAAAATATTATTATAGATAAACAGGTAATAATTATAAGATCCAATACTTTAAGATAAGAACTTTGACAAACAATGTCATTATTTATTATATCTATTGATCTGAAGGCTTCTTAAAAAAACAAAAGATCGAAATGATCTTTTCTACGATCTATAAATCAATTTATGTCTACGTCTTTTTCTATATTGTGAATATCACATTAATTTTTATATATAAATTTCTATATTAATATATACAATGATAAATAGTACAAAATCATACTATAAAAAACATGAAAAACTTGGGATATCGAATAAATGTTAAATTTCTGGCGATAAAATGAAATGAATTAAAAAAAAAGAAACGAAAAGAAAGAAAGAAAAAAAAAAATGGAAAAAACTACATTTATATAAGCGTGTAAGTTAGTCTATTCATTGATCATATCGAGAAATAATAATTCTTAAAAATTACAATTAATAAATAAATTGAAGAAATATGTTTCGACACTGATTTATTATCGGACAAATAAATAATCTAACCGAATATCAAAGAGTAAGGCGTGGCATAAAGGAGGAACTTGAGGGAGTTGACTATGAATGCAAAAATCGATTGCCGGAAGTTGTTGTTCCGTATCTCTCTCTCTCTCTCTCTCTCTCTCTCTCTCTCTCTCTCTCTCTCTCTCTCTCTCTCTCTCTCTCACCCCCTCTCCATCACTCTTGCTCTTTCTATCCTTGTACGTATATATGTGGATGTATCTGTATATATGGATATGCGCGCGAGCACGAGCTCGTTTCCTCTTCATGACATTGCTAACATTCTAGCGTTCACAGTATATCCTTCCCAAAGGGATACGTGCTCATATTAAGACCAACGAGGAGCAAAAAGAAAACTTTAGTCACTGTTGCAAAGCAGAATGCAATTATTCTCGCCGTTACCGACCGACTTATTGTCCCTAGCAAATAATAATATAGAGCCTTAATGAGATACGAACCTGTTACATCTCTCTGTGTTGTCGCTAATGCCTCAATCGCAAATAGCTCGTTATCTTTCCGATAGAAAACATTTATGAGCGGAGATACCATTAAAGTTACGTCATTTTCGTTAGAGATATCACGTTTGAGAAGTTATGAATGTGAGAGAAAGAGAGAGAAAATAGAAAATTAGAAAATTAGAAAAAGGTTCCATGATTTCAAGACTCACAGAAAGAGTGTGTGTGTGTATGTGTGTGTGAGAGAGAGAGAGAGAGAGAGAGAGAGAGAGAGAGAGAGAGAGAGAAGGAGAGAGACGACGACGACCGTGAAGGCTATTTAATCTTTAAAGACGTTTTCGTATTCCATGGGAACGTCGCGACCTACGTTAAGAAAAGAAAGGGGGGAAAAAAAAAAAGAAGAAATGAAGAAAAGAGGGCGTGGTGAGACGTGTGTATAAGCCCTTTTCCAATTTCTTCTATTATTCCGGGTTTTACGTGTCTAGGGTTGAATTCGAAGGAACCAATAATGTTCAATGAATATTGCGACCCTGGAATTTGCGAAACACGGCTGATAGTTAAAAAAAAAAAAAAACATATATATATAAACATTTCGATAGTAAGCAAGTTTTCGAAGAAATTTATTCCCCCTAATAATAAATAATGATTATTAAACCGATAACATTTTATTATTGTAATAATATGACAATAATAAGAAAAAGAAAAATATAATAATAATAATATATAATAAACTTATAGATTTCGTTAAGAACAAAAATTTAGCTTTGTTAATAGTAATAAATAATTCAAATTAAACCAATACAACCCTTTTAACATTGTAATAATACATATATATGATAATACTAATATAATTATATGTACATACCATAGAATATAATGCAATTTGCCAAGTGATCATAGCAACGATAAAAAAAAAAGAAAAAGAAAAAGTAAAAGACTAAAAAAAAAAAAGTAAATCACGAACAAATCAGGACTAGCGATCAATATAAAATGCATTCATTTTCATGTATTATTAGTTTCGACGTTACACACACGCTCTTATACATATCTCTCATATATCAAAGAGACTTCTTGTGACACTACTCGTAGTTACTTCTGTACCTTGTAGGTGTATATCGCTTTGAGTATATACGTATGTACGTACATATAATATATATACATACCTATCAAAAAGAAAGGAAGTAACGCGTTTAACATCGCAGAGAAGTGGAAGAGATGCATTTGCCGGAAGAGGAATAGAAGATTTTTCAAAAGAAGAAGCAAACGGGAGATTCTCAATCTCTGATCCGCTAGACTGGGATCAACGTACTGCGTATATATAGATACATACATACATATATACATACATACATACATACATACATACATACATATATACATACCATACATACATACATATCATACACACACACACAGTCATATATACATACTTTCATAGATATGTGTTAGACTTTACTAAAGTAGATTTTTATGTATGTATACATAAACATATACACATGCATATATATATATATATATGTATATATATGTATGTATATATATATATATATATGCATGTGAAATCGTAAATGTGACGATTTACAAGGATACCAAAGTCGAAGGTAACTCCACGTGTCACGGTTTATGCTCAAACGAATAAATATGACGGCCAGATGCTCTAACGGAATTTGCTTTCTTTTATTCCTCTTTAGATCTCTCTCTCTCTTTCTCTCTCTCTCTCTCTCTCTCTCTCTCTCTCTCTCTCTCTCTCTCTCTCTCTCTCTCTCTCTCTCTCTCTCTCTCTCGTAAAAAACATATATATATATATATATATTCAGAAAGAGAAGGAACAATTACATTAGAGGAGAAATTCCAAAAAAGTGAATGGCGTTTATATATTAAAATATATGTAAAAGTAATTTACATATACATCAAGTCAGTTTTACTCATAAAAAGTCATCGAACGAACAATTCAAAGATCATTCATTTAAAGATCGCTTGAAATTCGCTATTTCTCCCTAGTTTCTCTCATCTCGCAAATCTATATCACATCAATTTTTAACCGCTTATCAATCAACCCCCGACGGTAATTAGACTTTCGTGTCTATTACGTTAAATTACCGTTTTCAGACATGCCATCCATTAAAATATATTACAGTTAAAACGTGAAAGATCTTTTCATAAAAAAGATGTAAAAGGAAAATTTGCCAATGAAAATTCCTGTAGCAAATAGAAATCTTTTATAATATAATAAAGTTTTAGATTGTGGAATATTAACGAGCAAATTATAAGTTTGTTCATTTCTACTCGCCTGGCTTCACGAAGTAGTCGTTAAATGTTTAATTGACTCTCTCACGGAGAGAGACAGAGAGAAAGAGAGAGAGAGAGAGAGAGAGAGAGAGAGAGAGAGAGAGAGAGAGAGAGAGAGAGAGAGTCGTATCACGAAACGAAATAAAACGATGAATCAAAGTTTCGTGCTGTTGTAGGATGTATGAGTAGTGGTAACCCAAACGACGTTCTAAAACTGTAACAGCTTCCATGTAACATAGTACATATACATATGCATGTGTATGTGTGTGTGTATATATATATATATATATACATATCAGTAGAGAATTTCGAAGAGGGAGAACTTCAATAATTGAATATTGATCGTTCCTTATTCGATGTCCGTGCCAATTTCCCTTAAAGCGTCGGCGGTTGCATTTTTTCCGAGAAAATGTCTCCGTTGGGAAAACTTCACGGGAAAAGGAGCGGCCACGATATCGACATTTTTCACCCTCATCGATAATAATCCTAAACGATGAGAAAAGGCCCGTCCCCAAAAAGCGTCGTTAACGAAAGCAATTAGATATTTTTATGGATTTTCTTTCTTTCCTTTTTTTTTCTTTTTGATTTTTATTTTTCATTTGTTCGCAGTTATCATTTTTACGGACTTTCATTAAAATGAAATATCAAGGGAATAACGGCGAGAAAATAAAGAATAATAAAAGAAGAAATTAAACATTTTAACGTAAAGCTAGGCTTCTCGAACTCTTTAATAATAAATTTTTATAAAGAGTCCCCCCCACCACTCTCTCTCTCTCTCTCTCTCTCTCTCTCTCTTGCTTTTCTTAGATATTCCCTTATAAATCGTACTGGCATGTTATAACGCGAGGGTGAATTATAAATTTTCCCGAAAGAACAGAGCGCTCGACTCTAAGGTAAAGTAAAATGATCGTAGCAAGTTAGATAGCTTGCTACCGAACGTACCAACGTCAGTTTCTTTTATCAAAAGGATCGCTTTATTAATTCACAAACAACATTATATTCCATACGGTTCTCGTGTACGTACACGTACGTACGAGCGTAATAGAGACACGCAATAGGTATAATGCATGTATGCCTATCTATTTGGAGTCGACAGGTGAGCTCACGCGCGATTTGCTTCGTGTTAGAGAGGAACATGTATGGGATTATACGCGTGTATGAGCACAGTAGCTAGAACAATGTCATTGCATAACCATCTCTCTTACTCTCTCTCTATATATATATGTGTGTGTGTGTGTGTGTACGCGCGCACGTATGTATATATACGTACATTCGTATCATCTAATGCGTGTTCCCTTATCAAGAAGCATTTACACGTTAGCTGCCATTATATACAACACGATGACCCGAATTCATTCTAGGTACGTAACTCCACCATCTAGCTACTTTTTTATTTTTTTTTTTTTTTATTTTCTTTAAAATGGAATTAACTGTTAAACTGTCGATAGTGCCATAAGTTCTTAATTCTTTGGAAGAATATAAATCGTTTGTAAAAAGGGGAACATTAGAAAAAGTTCAGGCGTAGGTAGGTATATAAAAATATGTCCTACATTTCGTTCCTATATCGAGGACAATCGATAATCGTCGGGGTTATTTCTTTTTTTAAATGAACTTAATGAAATTGAATAAAGAACGATACGAAAACTAATCGTCTATTAATAATCGATAAAGACTGACAATTTCCAATTGATCGAATTTGTTATAAGAAAATGAATTTGTTAAAAGTATTGTCGATTATAATTGACAAGATAAGATTTCGTCTGTTGTTCAGAAAAAAAGAAAGAAAAAAATATTCGACGAAAACATTCCCTCCTAACTTTTAAATCGAACTTAACAATAAAATACCTAAAATAAGAATGATCGCTTGGATGAATTCAACAAAATATATTATTTATTGAATACGAATGGGGGAGAAAAGAGATCGAATTTGTCTTCGCGTAATATAAACAAGATCGTCGGAAGAGACTACTTGAAAAGGAGTTAAAACAATAGTTACAGTTTCGTCATCGGATCGTTTAAATTGAGCGGCAACGGCTTCCCCTTTACAGGCTAGATTTCTTTAACTCGCACCAGGAAAATAATATTTCATTGAAGGCTGTTAGAAGGGGTCGACGAGAACTTCTCGCTAGTTCGGTCGCGTGCTCGCGGCTCGCTTCAACATAGTTTGCATTGCAATTCTACCGGCTAAAAAGTCCTCCTCTTTCCGCCCCCACCCACCACCAGGCCCCCTTTCGTTCAGCTACAAGCTCCGGGGTGTAACGAAAAGCCCGAAGCGTTTACTCGGAAAACTCAAGCCTTTGAAAAGGCGAGAGCAGAGAAGGGACGGGGACGGGGACGGGGACGGGGACGGGGACGGGGGCGGGGGCGTGGGTGGTAGTGAGGGCGATGGAAGGGGTGGAGTGGAAAGGGGTGAGTAAGAAAGTCCCGGTTGCCTTGAATTTCTGTAGACTACGGAGGCTTGGCTTTTCTATCGTTTCGCGTTAACCGATGGATAATTTGCTAGAGACGGGAACATTCGTGAAAAGAGGATCCCAGAGCTTTCCTTTCTTACTCGCCAGCCTTCTTCAATTATGCAAGCTGCCCCGAGAATAGGACGATCGTTCAAAACTTTCTTCGATTCGGCCTACCTATTAACGTAATTTTCCCTTTTTCTTTTTCTTTTCTTTTCCTTTCATAAGAAACTTCTCGAGATCGTATGGAAAAGATCAATGAAATTTTTTCCTTCAAGTTCGATCTTCGAAAGATACTTCAAGAGATACTTCAAAAGGATTTGAATGAAAAATACTTCGAATTAAATAATATTTCGGATTAATAGAAAGAGAAATATTAAGTGAAATGAAAAATGAGAAGACAGGGGGATGAGTTATCGTGGTAAAAATCGAGCTTTACAAATTTTTCTCTCTTTTTTCCTTCATTTTTTTTTTTTTTTTTACATTAAACAGAGAAGTTAGATGAAAGATAGAAAGAAAGAGAGAGAGAAAGAGAGAGAGAGAGAGAGAGAGAGAGAGAGAGAGAGAGAGAGAAAGAATATTGAGTTCTTTTGAGAGTGAACGTCGGCACATTGAAGATTCAAGAAAAGAACGAGAAGATCGACTTCTCACCTTGCATACCGATCGTTCATTGTAAATCGAACGTATCCGTACCATTGATGCATGCATGGCAGTCAGTGACGTATATAGCAATGCATCGCCACATTCCAATGACCCACTCGGCTGCTCTACTGTGAATTCAATAACGTTTCCGTTCGCTTCGCTTGCAAATTATCGCACGTGCATATACACTCGAATGCATCTATACCATCACTATTTCGATCTTACGGAATATCTTATTGTCAGAAAGAAGAAGATTAAAACGGGGAGTCAAATATTTATGACATCGAAATCAAAAGTCCTAATTATATAAATTATTACGTGTTCGATGATTGTTTAAGTTATTAAATATTAAATTTATTGAAAATATTTCATGTCTCTATAATATATATTCATTTTATATTTTAACGTTATATCGAATTATATTAATATTATTATATTAATAATATATGTTTCTTTTCTATTTTAATATTATATGAAATTGTATAAATATTGCATATGATAAAAGAAAAAAAAAAAGAATAATTTTATAAAAGAAACCGCATATATTTTATACAAACAATTCAATGAAAGGAATGAGTAGAAAGAAGAAGAAATTTCTCTCTTTTCTTTTTGTCGAAATAATCGAGCATTTGTCGAACGGTGACGGTACGATAAGAAAAAATAACATCATTCGCATCAAAGAAGAGAGAACATAGATTGAAAATCAATTTTAATTTTTAGGATAGATCATCCGTAGACAACACGACAACGCTAGTTTTGATTTCACGGAACGTAAATCGATTAACCGAGCCGTCGCGTTGTACTATCTCGACTGCGTTTCGCTATCTTCTTTTTTTCTTTTTTTTTGTACAATATCGATGCCCCTCGCTTTACAACGATCGAATTGTGCAACGTAGCGGTAAATAAAGAGTAACTTCGGCCAATCAATCTTTTTGAATGCATTGATATTAAACATCGTCAAGCGTTATTGCACAAACAATACTTCTCGAATAATTGGGATTTAATAACAATATTTTTGCAAAAATATAATTTATATCATACAATTGATTTATCGCGAGATGATGGAGCATTTGCATAAATTTTATTTTTTTTATTATATTCTTACTTTAATTCTACAATTGCCTTCTTAATTTTATTTTCTTAAATAAAGTAAAATTCGAATCAAATCATTTCAAAAACTGTCATTGAATTTTATACATAACTTATATTCTCTTAAGTATTCTATAAATCTAATCCAATTTTTTATCGTATCTACAAGAGCTTACATAATCTGAAAGTTATAGTATTACTTATATCAAGTTAGTATATTGTATTATATATATATATATATATATATATATATATATATATATATATATATATACGAACACACACATACTAAAGCAGTAATAATAACATATACATATATTAAAACATTTAAAACTTCGGATATATGAAGTAACAATTAAGTTTGTTGCGACAAAATGAAACGAATCGTAACAAAAAAAAAACGGATATGTTTCAAGAACATGTAAAATTACATGACATCATAGAGATTTGCAAGAGAATTTAATTAAGAAAAATATTACCTTACTTCCTTTTAATAGAAAAAAAAAAAAAAACCTACATTAATCCAATATTTGACTATGCTATAGAAGAGACGAAGCTAACGAATTAAAAGGGGAAAGAAGGTGTAAAAACGAGAAGAGAGAGAAAGTAAAAGTGAAGTCTGACATGTTGGAGCATCCTTCAACAAATTTCATGTCAAAATTTATCGGTTCCTTTTCAACCGTACGTGCCTATACACACACAAGTTCACATTATACGTACACACAGATAGGTACTGTATGTAAAATTTCGGCTACGTGTAGATATATGAAATTTTTATTGGGAAAACTCGTGTCTGTTCTCTCTTTCTTCAAAGTTCTCCATATTTTTTTCTGTCTTTTTTTTTTTGTTTTTTGTTCCACGAATAATCTCATCAACAACCCCATCGAAATTTCCCTTTTTCATCCCTTTTCGAAGATACTCGAGAGCCCACGAGTTTTCCGTTTAATTCTCTATGAAAACAGAGCGGACAAGTGGATTCAGGTGTCGATGATGGTGTAACGATCATTGATAATAATATCGATTTACTTTTGATCTTCAGGAACGTAAAGTTCTTCCTTTTTTTTTTTTGCTTATTCGAATTATCACATTGCATTAATCTTTTATTTGCGATAACAATGAGAGAAAAATAATACTAAAATAAATGACGTGGATATAAAATGAGGAATGCTATTAACTTTAAACGACGAGAAATTATGGCTGAGTAGCTGTGACAACGTGACGTCGGGCTTAAGTTCTGTGTTATTCGAGTAACGTAAGAAAGAAGTATCGATCGATATCAAGTTAATTAGAATGGAATATATAGAAAATGGCATGATAATAGTTAATAATGGATTGATTAGCTCGGTTTGGTGAATATTTAACGACGAAGTCAAATGAAAGGGAAAAAGATGAAACCAAGGATAAAAATTATAATAATAATAATAATAATTATTATTATTATTAGTATTATTATTATTATTATCATTATTATTATTTTTATAATTCATAGTATCATTGAAATTTTCATTGTACCAGAAAAAAGATCGTTATATACTACGATAATAAATAAATCATTAGCTCGATATTCGATGCAATTCGATAAAATAAATTTAGAAAGACTAGAACGAAATCTAGAAATAAAAGAACGACATACAATAATAATAATTACCATTTTTATGATTCATGATTGGATCATGAAGTGAGAATCTGAATCATGAGAATCTGGATAGTCAATAAATAGGAATGTATACGTATTATTAGTATTCTTAGTATGTTTGAAACAACTTGACTTATTTCTCGTATCATAATCACAATCCTTTTCTTCGTAGCAACGTCGAAACAGCAAACGTATCGATCGTTCGTCGTTTTCCTCGAGTTTGTCGCGTGAAATCCAAACGTGCGTTTTGCACGCCACGGAGAACAAAGTCGTCGAGTCGATAGGAATTATCATTTCTTTAGGATCGAAAATAATATTATTTTTTTCGATCGATCAAAAGAAATAAGAAAAACTAAAAGAAAGATTAAGATCCGATGTTTCATAGTGAATTTGACTTATTTATAATTTCAGACATCTAAATGTCAAAGATATACGAATTTACGTCCCGGGAAATAGGAATATTTTGAATATGTTATTATTAAATTGAATTAAATGTTAGTCCATAAATTACGCATAATTTATCAAAGTAGAAGTAATGTTTCCAGAATAAATGAATACTTATGTGTAGAACTTCGATATACCACAATACATAAATCTCAACATTCCATCACATATTTTCTGTTCGAAATGAGAACGGTACCTACACATTTACATACGTATACGCCATTCTTCACGTTCGAACAAATTCTCTGAATGATAAAAAATGTCGCGTGAAAAGAAACTAAAAAAAAAAAAAATAGTAATAATAATAATAATAAATAAAGAATAAAAAGACAACAGAAATAAGAAAGAACGAAAATGTGTCCTCTTTTCATAACAATCATTTTATTATTAAACAAATAAAATTTCAAATAATTTGGTCTTCTCGAAGAATTCTTTTCTTTTCAAGATTAGCCTTCGTAATCGAAAGAAAGAACATCATAATAAAAAAAAAAAAAAATCAAAAGGAAACGGAAGTATACTATAAGGACGATCGATAAACTCGAGAGCTTAGATCGTGAGGTGAACGATCGTTCCATAAATACGCCATGAAAATGGTGTTCGTTCGAGGCTCAAGTAAAGATGTTTTATATACATATATATATACATACATACATACATACATACATACATACATACATACATACATACATACATCATACATACATACATACATGCATAGATAGATAAATAGATATATAGATGGATAGAGAACAAACAGAACGTATAATGTTTACAAATGCAATAATAAAGACAACACACGTAAACTCAAAGATCCGTCTTATATCTTCTTATATCGTTGAGCATCGATTCGATTCTCTCGACGATACGTGAGTAATACTAACTAGATATTGCCTCGAAAGAATGGAAGAGATAAAAGAGACACGTAAACGCACCTTTAAAGGTAATCTCGTGTCGTATTCGAGGTCGACGCACATGCGAAGGGTTAAAGCTCTCTATCTCTCTTTTTCTTGTTCTCTCTCTCTCTCTCTTTTCCTCATCTCAGTATTAGTCTTTTGTTGGAAGTTCCTTTTTTCTGGTTTTTTATTTTTTTCCCCCAAAGGGAAACAAAAAAAGAATAAATAGAATTTAGTGCACTTCATTTGAAAATATTTACGTTATCAGTATATAATACAACGGTCAGTATTTATAATAAAATATCGGTACGTAGTACGTTATCGGTATAACATTGATTAATAAAAAAAAAAACTATCGGTATTTTAATTAAAATGTTTTGTAAATATAATAATTTATCGGTATTTTAAATGGATGATCAGTATTTATAATAATAAGCCCAGGCACAACCCAGACGTAATCCTGAGGCTTAATTACTTATACTGACCACGTATTGATATTTTATTACAAATACTGACCAAAATATTAATTGGTCATTTATTTTACAAAACATTTGCCATTAATTAAAATAAATTCTAGTGGATATATTATTGGGTGATAACATTGAGATATATATATATATGGAGAGAGAGAGAGACGAGTTAGAGTATTTAGAATTTATTTGAATAAACTTTGAGAATATCCTTATTTGAATCATGAAATCGAAAAAGAGAAGAAAAAAGAAATATTGAAATTGATTTGGATAAACTTCAAGGGAATCATTATAGACGTATATATTGTTGGATGATAAATTTGAAAAAGATAGAGAAAGACAAGATTTCAAATATTTTGAATGAACTTCACGAGTACCATTATTACTTGACATATTGTTGAATTATAAAATTGTAAAAAAGAGATAGATAGAAAGAGAGATCTTGAAATTTGATCAAATAAACTTCACGAGTATCATTATTGCTGGATATTACTGTTGAATGATAAAGCTCAAAAAGAGAGATAGAGATATGCAAATTCATTTGAACAAACTTCACGAGTATTATTATTGATGGACATACTGTTGAATGATAAAATTGTATGTGTGTGTGTGAAAGAGAGAGAGAGAGAGAGAGAGAGAGAGAGAGAGAGAGAGAGAGAGATGAAAAATCGTGAAATTCATTTGTATAAACTTCAACCCTTATTATGCTTAAACAAAGAGAAAGAGAGAGAGAGAGAGAGAGAGAGAGAGAGAGAGAGAGAAATAGCAAGACGACGTCTTTGGATCGTTCAAGAACGTACTTAAAACAAACCGTGAAAGTTTAAAATAAAAAGAGAAAGGGAAAGAACGAAACGAAGGTTTTTTCGTGCAATTCGAATGGAATGTTTGTTGCCGGCTGTGACAGTCTTGGGAAGACGAAAACAGAATGGAAAAAAGGATGAAGAAAGGAAAAAGAAGTCTGGAGTCTCTGAGTGCGGTTGAAAAAGTAGAGACAAGGGTACAACTCTTGCTTGGTTTACGTCTCTATGTAAGATTGTGTACGTGTGTGTGCGTACGCGCGTGTGTGTATGAGAGCGAAAGAGAGAGAGAGAGAGAGAGAGAGAGAGAGACAATTCGACGAGAAACTTTCTTTCTCCATCTCTTCCTCCTCGTTGTCGTCTCTTATATCACCCTTCAAGTTCGCGCCACCGATCTCTTCCGTCTTCGTGAACCCATCTTTCTATTTCTCTCTTTCTTTCTCTCTCGTAAACGAAGAGGGTGAATTTTACGATCTCGAGACACCCGCATCGCGGCACATCTGCGGGTCGCTTTTGTAGCTTTCTTTCTCTCTCTCTCTCTCTCTCTCGGCCCAGCCCCTTTCTCTCTCTCTCTCTATCTCTCTTTCCCTTACAGAAAATCCACCCTTACTCTCCTTCATCATTCGTTCGTAGGTATACATATACGTACGTAGGTAGGCACGTACGTTTGTTTGTACTCACGTACGTACGTACGTACGTACTTAAATACGTACGCACGTACGTACGCACGCACGCACGTATGCAGCAGCAAGCAGCAGACAAGCTGGCAGGCAAAAGCAGCCTGTATGCGTCCTCCACGAGGGTAAAGGGAAAAAGGGGGACAGAGCAGGAAGGGACGTGTATACGACGTATTCTTACACCGGCGCCGCGCGAAGTGCGTGCCCGTGTATCGATCCCGAGAGTACACACCAAAGGCGGGCATGAGCGCCACCAATGTTCCTATTCCTCTTTTCTTCTCTTATCTCGAAAGGAGAAGAGGCGCTGGCCTCTCTACTTGTTATCGTATACTCGTTCTCTCCTTCCTCCTAACATCGTTAATGGTGTTCCCTCTTATTCCCATCATTTTCCGTTATCGTTCCTCGTAAATACGAAAAATTAAAGAGCTTTGATGTTTCATAGAACGACGACGATATCGGGAAAGAACGAACGAGTTTTAAAATTCTAATGGTAGGATCGCTTTAACGGGACAATGAAATTATCGTGCATTTATGTTGAAACGTTTGATCTCTTACCTTTATTCCCTCACCGTGAAGTCTCGCTTAAGCGACGCACGAGAGCACGACACGCACGTACCGTACTCGGCGGTGGCCAGAACCCGACTGAGGGCCGTGAGGGAGTGGGGCGGCGCCTCGGCCAATCGCGGCGCGGCTGCGTTGCTCTCTCACAAGCGCATCCTTCTCTCGTGAGAAGTCTCGCTCTAACGCACGCTGATACTACGAGCGCTATGGCTCTAATGTTCGTCAGGAACGGATCGAGTTCTCTCGAGGTCCTTACTCATCGTAACTCTATTTAGAGTTTATTTCCCGTAGGGCTCGAGTTATCTTTTACGTACGTTACCATTTCGTTCGAATAATACGTTTTCTTTCTCTTTTTTTTGTTCTTTTCTTTCTTTTTTTCTTTCAAAATTAAAAAATAACAAGCAAAAGTTTAATTATCGGGATATGTGTGTGTGTGTGTGTGTGTGTGTGTTCGTTCGTAGAGACGTAGAAATATAAGACAGTAAATTTTTCTTCATCTGATTTTTATTTTCAACTCATCTCGTAACGAATTCGCATTTTATTTTGTCACAGTCTATACCAGGAAAACATTAGACTAGCGAAAAATTTGGTTAATTCATTGCCATCTCTTCCTTTCTTTCATTCCGTATGGAGATATGCAATTTCTTTTTTGTTTTCTTTTTCTCGCGAGAGACATATTCGAATGTATGAAGAATCGCAGTTCCCATAATAAATTATCGAAAGAAAGCACAAGTTAATTTTTCATTAATTGAGTGATAAACGTGCTAAGGTTGCATCTATAGAAGTGGAAGGTGTGTTAAGAGTTTAATATAAATTGTAGAACGCAGAAAAATATAACGTGCTTAGAATGGAATGACATACCTACTGTACATATACATTCTCTATTTATTTTAACAAAATTATAGCGATAATATGAATAATTATAAATATCCCTCAGTCGGTTAACATGAATACACAACTTCTAAAATCATAATAATTATAGATAGCAATAGTTGATCTCATTGTTCCATTTCTGAATACATTTTTCTTCGTTACATACTCCTTATTTTTTCTACACAACTGGCTCGCATATTTGCTGCCTTTGTCCACGATACGTGTGACTAGTAATAAATGTTATTTTAAAATAACTTAAATATTTTTCACTTGCTATAGCAACATGCGTGTGTGAATATACGAATCTGTAATATACATGCACGTATATACACACACCTACATACATATACATATATTTTAATATATATATACATACATATATGTATATATATATATATAAATATATATATACATATATGTCTTTCTCTCACTTTCATAATTTTTACTTTTCTTTGCTCCGTACTAAACGACTATCTGGAATGATCTTTAAAAATAGGAGGACAGAGTATTTTTAAATAATGAAGGAATAAAAATAATTAGATATAGGAGAAATGATTATAATGTCGTCCGGAGAGAAAATAGCTATCTTGCCGAGAATTACTTTCTTTAGAGATAATTGATACTTGGTTGTTTGGCCAGTCGTTGGAAGAACTCGAATTGTGACCGGAAGTATAAAATATATCTCGATAGACGACGAATACATCGGCAAAATGACATTGGTGTTATAAATGGCCTATCGGCAAAATAATGTTAAAGTTTATAATGGCCTAATGGCTTTAATAAAATAGTCTAGAGATATCTAATATAAAATTCTCAGAGAAATTGATTACGTTTATGTGATTGCAAATAATGGTTGTATCGATTGTTAATTACAGAGTTAAGGCCACTAGTGGATGTTACAAATACAATATAAATATTACAGCTAAGCACAGACTCAAAAGCAATGTTCAGCGATTTACACATTATGTCCAGGAAAGATTTATTGTGAAATTAAGTTATCGTAATAAACGAATCCTGTGGCACACAGAATCCTCTTATTGTCAAATTTTCATTCTACGATAACGTGATATGAGATTATCATACACGAGATCACGCGTTTATGACTATCGCATACATATGTTGCGATTCAAAATTACATGAAATTTTGTTAGGTAAAGTTCTTTTCTTTATCCTTTGTGGACATATATGCGTTTCTATTATCTAACGTATTGAAAATCTAAGTATAAATGGTAAATGACTTATACGAGGGATTTATTTACCGTTCTTATTTTCTTGCGGTTGTTGCAATTCTTGACACGCGATATAATATCTGTTTTGAAAAATTACCCTAATAATAACTACACCGTATATAATACATTTCACGCGAACTGTATACAAACGTTATCATTATAAATACAAAAATCACTAATGCTTGAAATTTTGTCCATTTGAAAAAATCACACTCTTTTTTCAAACTCTTTATATAGATTGTAGAAATAACATCAAAAAAGAAGAGCAGAACTCTTGAGATCCCTCACGGTTTTCGCAACTTCTGTACGAAAAAGCATTGTATATAAATTCAAAGTGAAAGATTAATAGTGTTCGTCATCTAGGGCATCTATCTCGAACACTCTCTCAACAAGGAATTTTAATATGCATTTATTAAGTTCTACCAAATTGTCCTTCGTTATATCATCGTCTTCTAATGAAACTCATGAGCATACAACATTCCAGGCACTGAACATTGAGCGACGCTCGAGCCAGACGAAGTCTGGCTTACATTGTGTGTTACAATGTTGATTCGTGTATCACCGTTGTATCCGGATTACTATTGGCATTTTGAATTATTGCTACTGGTACATGAGGCGTCAAAGTGATAGAAGACGTTTTTCTTACGGGTTTTGGTGAAGCCTGTAAACAAAACGAATGATGTTAGACACATGCACGCTTGTTCAAGGATTAAAAAGAATTATAAAAATATACATTTAGTTATGTACTCACCCATTCTCTTCTACAAGGAGCTTCGTCGTCCGAGCAATGATCAATATGTCCAGCATCCGTTTCGGTTGCCACGTTTCGCTTCTTTGGCTGTAGAGTTGCATAATTACGAGAGCCTCTATTAAAATTATTCATATTCTTCTCTTCAACAATTTTTTCCTGGCACAATATTTCCTGGGACTTACTTTGCTTATTATTTGTGACGTTACAACTAGTTTTATTATTAAAATAAAACGGTGGCATCTTAGAAACCCAATGGTCAAGACCCGAGCCTGCCGAACTTGTGGAGGCCGCTGAGGAATTTCCAGTAGAGTTAGTAGTCAAACCTCTTCGTTGATAAAACAGCATATAAGCTGCATTCGTTATAAGATTCGTATCGTTCACAGCCTCGACTCTTGTATCATCGAAGCAATACCATTGAGTGTCGTACGGATTTCTACAAAATGCTGTATAATGGCCACCCTGAAGGTCTTGGCCGTGATGATTACAAATGGCGTAGAGATCATATACATTCTCGTCGTATTTGGAAATACTTTGTTGTCGTGGTCTTGGCTTTTTCCATGGGGACCAACCCAAACCGCCGAGAGTAGGAACGTTATTATGTGTTTGTACTCCGCTATGAGCAAGATGAGGAGTCATGTCAAAACCATAAAGGGGGAAATCTACGAGCATTGTCAATTTCGACGTCGATCTCTGTTTCGATTGTTGACGAAACCTTTTCAGATGTATTACCAAGATATCAGGTAAGGTCCATAGTCCTAACTTTTTCACGACTTCTTGCTTCTTATTACAATAAGGACAATGCCAGGCGTCCTCGGCTCCTAACGTCTCCGCTCTTGTATAAAGATCAAAACATTCCTCCAACGTTACCGCTCCACCCAACTCAGAATTAGTCTTTAATTGCTTCACGCTGGCGTGCTCTTCGATCTGATCGCTGTCATCTTGAATGATATTATTCTTCGTAGCCTCGTCCCACTCGAGAATCAACTTGACGTGCTGCGGACCGGAATCATCGGCACAGAGTGCCAATGCTTGTTCGATTTGTTCCGTATAGAGTGGATGTTCGACGCAAGGATCGATGCAAGGATGTTCGTCTTGAATAGGCGTTGCTGCTGGATCAGCTACTCGAATGTTGAATAGTCCTGGATTTTGGCTGGATGTTAAAACATCGTCGGTCAAGGTACTATGCATTTCCTTGAGTAAAAGTTTCTGGAGATCTTCGTAAGACGTCTCGCGAGAAACTTGCATTGTGTAAGGGCTACCAAAGCGTTGCCTCAAGTCACCCTTTACGAGAACGTTGATCCATACCAGTAAAATGTATGCCTGTTCAGTTGGCTCCTTCAACTGTGGTAGTTCTATACAGTAAAGGGGATCGTTTTCTGTGATCACAGACAATGGTTGGCAGTCGGAGAATGTCCTAATGAAACAGAAAAACAAATACAAAATTTAACATATGATGATAAAAGACAAATATATAACAAGAAAACAAGAAAGAAAGAAAAAACATGAAAAAAGAAGACAACGATGAAGATAACAGTACCTGTGAAATCCTTCGTCGTGAACTTCAGTCAGCAACATATGATTCTCTTCGATGCCGGTGTCACTTGCTAAAATTTCTCTGAGTTCCCTTACGTTCGCAGCTTGATTCACGGTGACGCCGATCCTAACTTGCCGTGGCTGTTGAGATGTGTAGAGAACGTTCACAAAGAGACTCATCTGCCGATGATTTTGTGGGACTGGTACCGACACGCAGAGGAACGGATCAAACGTGTTTGATTGCCGATGACATCTCGGACACGTAAGACTAGATCGAAATTGTGCTTGGAATACGTCGTGAACGAAGGAATTGTTACAGCGATTGTGATTCGCTAATGTTTCAGCAGCTACGATCTCGTCGGGTCTGCCAAAGGAATTCTAGGAACAAAAAAGATAAAGATAATTGTCAGTTGGATAAATAAATTAATCTTTAAAGATAAAAGGAAAATAATGTTGTAATAATAATAATAATCATCAGGTTGTGACTCAAGGGATTCGATTCAGTATACTTGGAATGTTTCGCGTTCGACATGTTTGCTTAGACGGTCCGCCTAACAATAAGCACAGTTTGACCGAAGGAAGTTCAAACTCTTTTTGTTTTAAATGAATAATTTACTACCGAGAGTGATGCAAGGTGTCGGTGAACAATAAATGATACAAAATATGGAAATTACAATTACATAAGTTCAATTACTTATGTAATACTGCAAGTCTCGATGAACCATTCAAAAGTCAATGCGAGTGTGAAATCACCTCCTCCTCTCCAGAGAGAAAAAAAAAAAACACATAATTTTACAGTGCGTTCCGAGTTTTTGATAGCAAATTACTTAAGTTCTGAATGTACAGTTTGAATCCTGGAATTATCACCACTCCAATGGTCATTAAAATATCAAGTTTTTATAGCCGGATAGAAGCAAACATATAGTATAGTACGAAATATAAACAAATGGCTTGGCGAGAAGTTTGGTTTGCATTTTTTGTCACCGAATGCCTTTATGGTATGTTTTCAACGCTGTTAGTCATCATTAAATTCTTCCGTCGATATTCCTTCGTGACAATTTATCTTATTACAAGAGGTTTAAATTTATGTTTTTCCTGCCTTTTGTATTCTTTATTTCTCAATTTATCTTAGATAATTATTTAAGCGTTTGAAAACTCTCCATAGAGAATATATTTGATCATCAGAATGTACATCGGCGAACGACCGACATAAATCATAAATCTTTGGTCTTAAAATACGATATTCTTAGATTTTACATCCAGCAATTTAAACGTCATTACGCTTTTCCTTTCTATTATTTTCGTCTGTAATCTTCTAAATCTGACAGGATTTAAACCAATATTTTTTATCTATGTTATTTCAAGCGAAAAGAAGTCCATTTTCGGTGGAACACCCTCGTCGAATTATTTATTTTATCACTTAGTTTTCACAGGATTAGAGGAAGTAACACGTCGTACCCTAAGCGCGCACGCTCGCTGGCTATAATAGTTCGAAAATGAAAATAAAGCGAAAGGCTATTTCTAGAACTCCTATTTATAGAGACTGTCTCGCCGGAAGGATATTCTTTCTTTTTTCTTTGCTTTCTTTCCTTCTTTCTTTTTTTATTTTTTTGTCTGAGAGAAACTACACGAGATGAGGAGAAGATCTACGCTTCCTCGAACGCGAGGAATTACTCTCCTCCTACTGCCTACGAGAAAATTTCTTCGAGATGGAGAAAACGGAAGAACAAACCCACGTTATTGAAACTACGTTGTGCTTGCATAGTCGTTCGCGTACGTACACAAAAATCCTAAGGATCTTCGGTATATTTCTTGAGGAAGTTGAACGACGACGACGACGACGATAAGAGAAAGAAAAAGAAAAAGAAAGGTAAAAGAAAACAAACGAGACGTTCCGTTTGTTCGAGAATTTTTTCTCTGTTTACAGAAAAGAAAAATAAAATAAAATGAAATGAAATAAAATAAAATAAAATAAATGAATCGTCCAATATTGATCTTAATCGTGGCTTTAATTGCGAAAACGTGATATTTGATCACGAACTAACGCAAATATATATGTACGTGCTTTTTTTTTTTTTTTTCATTGGTCAACAAAACACGAAGATCGTAATTACGGCACGTTTAGAACGACAAACATGAATTTTGCAGACAACGGTCGGATTTATTCGTGAGCACTGGCCTCATCAATATTAATAACACATATTCTTTACGATTCGCAGACATCTCTTTTTATGCTTTAGACGTTCCATCTACGTTAAAATATATATTACGATTACTGAATGTATTTTCTCTTCGTTTCTTTGGTGGTGTATTTGTTCTCTCCCCCCCTCCCCTCTCCCCCGCCCTACTTCAATTAAAAGTCAATTTTTACGAATAATCGCAGACATAATATCCTCTTTCTAAGACAAACAAAACATATATAACATCATCTTATAGGCCCATCGAAACAAGCCATTGTAGATATCTGCGTCATTAGCGAGATATCTCCTTATCGTTTAATTAGAAATACGAGAACACAAGAAAATCGTGCGTCAAATCGATAAAACGAATCGAGACGGAACGCAAACAATGTTTTATTTGTTTGTACCCATTCTATATGACCTGGATAGTTAATGAGTTGAAGAAATTAGGTGGGAGGGCGAAAAAAAAATTAAAGTTTGAGATAAAGAAATAATCTTTGGTAGATTCAGTCAATGGCGGACACATCTTGGTTGTGTCTACATTCAAGAGAAGATTCAAGAGAAATGCATGAGAAAGGTCAACGAAATTGTTACGTTTGAAATTGGATGAAAGATAAAGAGAGATAAACAGATAGAGATAGATAGATAGATAGATAGATAGATAGATAGAGAGAGAGAGAGAGAGGGAGAGAGGGATGGAGGGAGAAAGCGACATTTCTAATAATAAAATGTTGAAGATGATCTCAGCAATCTAACTTCTACATAAATCTAACTAAATAATCTACTTGAAATGTAAACTAAACAAAGCGACATATATAGAAAGTTTTGATAAACTTCGGAAAGGTGTATATACATTTGCTACGTCTTCTCTAAATGTATTCAACGTAGTAAGGCATTTAGCATTCGTAGAATTCGTTTTAAAATAGAAGAGAGAACGCGTACGTTGATCTCAATAGTATATGCCAGTAGGAATCATAGTTATGTAGATAGGTGGTACGAAGGAACGAAGGCTGTAGACGAGACGGTCGTAAACCCCGCGATATCGTGGTACATGCCGACGACACAACGAACGAACACAGTACACATACTCTATTATAACATACTACTTGGAAAAAGAGGAGAGTACTCTATCCATCTCGTTATTTATCTATTTATCTATGGATCTATCTATAGCCACGTACGATACACGAGCTGGCTTCCTTTAATCAAATCAAAAGAGTCTGGCCGAGGCTAAGTTTCCATGACCTTCACGAATAGAGCCTGTCCTGCTTTCCAGACTCTACTTGTATTTCTATGGAATAGTCATACCCCAGGAACGTAATATCCGCAAGTCGGAAGCCCACGTCATATCTCTTTCTCTCTCTAACATCCAAAACGAAGGTCATGGTTAACAGGTGACATTTCAACGACGACGACGTCTTTTCCTTCTTCCTCTTCTTACTTTCATTTTCATCTTCTTCTTTTTTTTTCCTCAACCTTCCATCGAGTTTAGAATTTCGAAAGTCACGAGTATTACGAACATCTTCTTCCCCCCCCCCTTTTGATGAATGAAAAATCATACATTAAAAAGAGGGAGAATTCTCTCGTATATTCCAATTGAAGTATCACGTTCGTGTAAATATTCGTGCTTTTCAACAGAATGCAATTTCCCAATGTATAGGGGGAGGGGGGGAAGAAAGAAAAAGGAGAGGAAAAAAAAGCAATGGGAGGAGACAAGTGTAATTGCGGCATGTACCATCGCCGACAGGAAGTATCAACGAGTCAGTTGCAGGAAATCATTTTCAATGCTTACACACGATGTAACTGCTCGTCGCGATTCGTAGTTTACAATTAACCAATGTCACGTCGGTGCACGCGTACCGATCTTTGGTAAGCAAAATTGAACTACATACATTTCTTTTTCTACACACACACACAGACATTATTTTATATATTAATTATATATATATATATAATATGATATAATATATTCTTATATAAAACAATCATAGATATGATTTATGTATACTTATTAATCATATATCATAAATATATACATATGTATATACTATAATCGATCGATAATCTTACGAAAGAAATCTTACCAAAGAATCTTGCACGGGGTGTATTTTTTATGATCGATATTTACGAGAACAAATCGTACATAATTTTTATTTATTACTTTAATAAGTTCCTTTTTAAGCGTGGAGAACGATCGTAAATATGTAGTTTCGTAGGACCTGTTGATGGCGTGATAAAAGGCGCAACAAGTATTGCAAACAAAAGAGTAAGATAGAGAGAGAGAGAGGCGGGGAAGGGAGGAGAGAGAGAGAGAGAGAGAACTCAATCTTGAATTTAGTGGACGTTGTATTGCGAAACAAAGGACAAGAACTTTTGTGCTCGCAGTAAACATACTTTTACATAACTCCTCCTCAAACGTCCCCCTCCCTCCCGCGTTCGATTCATAACTCTAAATTAATCTCTTTCGAGCCGACAAACGCAGCCGCCACACACAACAAACAGGAACAACGACGCGAGAACATGTGCACGCGAACGTCCGGAATTTGAAAGTGCGGAAGAAGGAGGAGCGTAGTATGTAGTATGTGTATAAAATAATGTTGAAAATTTCCTTCCCCCCCATCACTCTTTTTTCTCTCCCCACTCTCTTTTTTCTACTTCTTTTATTTTTCCTTCCACTCTCTTCCTCTTTGCAAAATCCACACAAACAATCGTTCGTTATTTAATCGTGTTTTTAAAATTCCAAAGAAACTTTAACTTTTGTATCGCTCGCTCGCGTGCGCGCGTGTATGTGTGTGACTCGTTATCGGTAAAAAAAAAGAACTTAATAAATAGATGGCACCACTCGAACGTTTACTTCTTCGAATAGTCCACGTTGAATATATCGAATTGTATTATCAAATAATTCTTTTGCGGCTTTTAACGTAATCTTAAGCTTCGCGATAAAACGAAAACACATTAGAAAATATGGGGGAAAAAAAAAAGAAATAGACCAATTGACAAACGGTTCGTGACGCGCAATGCCTTACAAAGGAGATTATAAGAGAGATTATAGTATAAAAATATTGAAAAAGAATATTCTTTTTTCTCCGCGTCTATAATAAATCAAATATACAAAAGTAGTTATACGAATGATATGTTTTATAGGGAATATCCTCGTAATGATAATTAGTACACATCGTGGATAATTAATACAACGAGATGATATGATTCAACACTACCAACAAGAAAGACGATGAAGGTCGTGCCAGTAGAAGCGAGACGACCGTAACCAGAAATTCTTCGAAGCGTAAACGGTGGAGACATTTTCTTCGTTCCTTACCTTAACTCTCCTATGCATAATTATAATTATCCGCACGATGAGATTTCAAATGAATACATTTTATACGGGATGGTACCGAAGATTATTCCGCTTGTATTTTTACGATCTTAAAAGAAAACTTTGCCTAAGAAGGTCTCGGAAAAAAGTAATCGTCCTTTAAACTTCACTTATGAACTTTTGGTCAAACCTGTACCATAAAACGAAGTAAAGAAGTAAACTCTTCGTATCGAGGGTCCTATGCGCAAAAGAAACTTTTTCATTTTTTATACAAACGTCCCGATCAATATACAAACGTTCTCTCCATCGGCGTGTACTACGATCAAACGAGAGAAGACTGAGAAAAGAAATCGAAGGTCTTACATGATTCACATGAGCAAATTTATTTGCACGCACACCTCTTGAAAATGAATAATAATTTTTACGGAATTAATTCAAATTTTCTTGGGTAATTTTTTAAAATCGTTGAATTTATCGATCTTCGATAACTTTTTCCGGCTCTTTCTTCTGCTTTCCTTCTTTTCTTTTTTTTTAAGCATATTAAAGTTTTAATAATACAAAAAAATATATGTACATATATTAAATAATAATGAAGATACTATGGATTTTTCATGAATTTTTCTTAATTTTATTTTCTTATATGGATTTTTAGTGTTTATTTTAATTTTTATTATTATTATTATTATTATAATTATTATTATTATTAATACTACTATTATTATTACTGAAAAAAGAAAAAAAAAGTGGAGAAAATTATTAAGAGACAATGGAACAATAAAATAAAAAGAAATCGTAGTAAGTCACATGACGAAATACAGTACAATTGAAGGCTTCAATCATAATATATATATATATATATATATATATATATATATATATATATATATATATATATATATATATTTATATATATATATGTATATATATATATTATTGAAAGACTGCAATTTGAAAGAAGATTACTCGATGGCCCCATTCAAGGCCTTGTTACGCTACTGACGCCACTCGACACAATCGGTGCAACATAAACGTTACTATCCAACCAGCGCGACTTCTCTTCCTCGTTGCTCCTCTCGAAGCTTCGGGCATTCGTCATTTAATCGTGTATTCTTTTTTATTCTGTTTTTCTGTTCGCCAATACTCAATATTATCTCTTTCCCCAAATATACGTGTATATATGCGATTACGTTAACACAAAATTCGGTTCGACTCGAACGATACGACTTTTTTGTTATTTTTATTAAAAATCAAATCACTTGGTCAACATTTGTTCAAACTCGATGAACAAATTCAATCTTTGATCTTTCTTCTCGATGAATTAATTTTTTTCTTCTCCTTTTTTTTTTTTTTTTTTTTTTTTTTTTTTTAATTAAATTCGATTACATCGAAAAAAAGGACAAAAAGAAAAGATAAAAATAACGTCAATACAGCTGTGTCTCATCAAGTGCTTGATACATGAAAGAAGAACGCGTGCATGCACGTATGCATACATTAATAAATACATACACGTGCTCGCGCGCCCATACCCAAGCCAGATACACAAACACATGTATAGCTCTCAAGGTCAATCGGGAAAGAGAGTCCAATCGCAAATTGACGTGTCTCGGATTTATCGACGATGCAGCGGATTTTCTTCCGTTCACCGAGGATTGCAAGTTCAGTGGTATAATATATTTCTTAGATATATCTGAACAAGTATACGGAACAAAGTACACGATTTATCATCGGAGATATTTCGAAAGAAAAGAACAATAAATGTTGAGAAATATTCCGATAATTAACGAAGCTAAGATCATCGAACGTTTTGTTCATGATTTGTTCGCGCAATCAAAAAATTTCAATTCTAATAATTTCAATTTCTAATAATATAGAGACGAATAGAAAAAAAAAAATAAAAATAAAAGAAAGAAAGAAAGAAAAGGAACGGAGAAAGGGGGAAAAGAGAAAGGAAAAAGGAATCTTAATAATTCGGTTTTTTTTTTTTTTATACGGTATATGAAACTTTGTGCAACGAATTCAATGATATTTTTCATCGACAGATATCTCTCGGATGAATCATACCAAATACCATATTCTCTTTCTCTTTACTCAACAAAATGACGAGACAAACAGAAAGAGAGAGAGAGAGAGAGAGGGAGAGAGAGAGAGAGAGAGAGAGAGAGAGAGAGAGAGAGATGTATAATTCGATTAGAGGCCGAGCATATTGGAAGCAGCAAGCTGCTCATTTTACCACGTTACATAAGCAACCGTAACGGGAGAGCACTGTTAATGGTTACTTCTTACTGTCGAAGAAGAGAGTTCCTATGACTGAAACAACATAGTTTTCATACTATATCGAATGCAAGTTATTCTTAAGATAGGAAAAAATAAAAAAAAAATAAAAGAAAAAAAAAAGAAAAAAGAACAACAAATCTTTATTTACGTGACTTCGCGATAAGTCAAGACTGACCTTGGTTTTATTACGTAAAATAAAGTAGATAAATTAATATACGCACGAAATACCACGTAAAAGGAAAGGAAAAGAAAAAAGAAAGGTATACAAGTCCAAGAGAGACGATCATCTAACGGGTGTTTTAAAAATAAATTCATCGTTACCCATGAGGGAACGCCATCCTTTAGAAGCACAAAATTCTCGAAATGGTTGTATTAAAGTCTTAAAAAAAAAAAAAAAAAAAATAACAACAAATAAATAATAGTCAGTTGATTTAAAAGCTCGACTATGCGCAAACTGTAAATCTTCTGTTACGGCAACGATGATGTAACACAACGCATTCGCTATGCGTCCGTCGTCTCTTCGAAGAAACGTAAAATACCGAGCGTAGAGAATTAGTCAGAGTTAGAGTTAGAGTTAGAAAGAGGAGGAGGGCTGAAGTTGAATCTGAAATGGTGCACGTCATTTATCGTTACTCTGTGAAATCCCGGTCAATTCGTTTTCCATTACTATAGAACTATAACAGATAGGATTATTTTCGAAGAAATGAAAGAAAATATAAAATAGATTTTACAAGGTGTTCCATCCTTAAGACGGTAACCAGCTAGCTCGTTTACAACATATATTTTTCTTAGACAAACGTGTTTCGAATACCATTACAATCTAGCTTTAACTATTTCCTCACGGCACATTTGTTTAAGTACATCCGATAAATGTATTTATTTTGCATTAGGGCCTGTAAGTCCAAACACAGCTAATAAAACAAAATTAGTAAATTGTTTTTAGAGTCCGATCAATTCCGAGATCGTTTTATATTTCACGAATGTATGTATCTGTTTTACGAAATTATTTAAACGAGTGAACAATGTTAACCGATTTCCGTCTTAGGGACGGAACGACATACCATTTCAAAAAAAATTATTATTACTATTATTATTATTATTAATTATTATATAACATTATATTTCTAATTTAAATTATTTTTTTTTCTTTTTATTTCTTTTTCATTTCCGTCTATTAAAGAATAGCAGCGACAGCATCTCGGAACTTCGTTAAGATAGTATCCTAATTTTAAAAGTGGAGATAACGATCTTATCGCAAGGTCAGCATATTACTCCTTTGGCACGTGCTCGAGTATATCCATCTACTTGGTTTTTACTATCACCCCTTTCACGTTCTTATATCACGCAAGAAACGGATCTCGGAATTAAAGTGGATCACGTGAACTCTGTTGTAAAAACATCGATTTTTTTCCATTCTAATCTATTCCTTTAACTATCCCACATTAATCACATAATAACAAATCAATTTTCCTCATCTTTCTCTTAAAAAGAAAAAAAAATCTTCATTCTTAATTATCAATAAATATTTTTTTCTTCGTCAAGAAAAACTATGTAACTCATCGTACATATATATACACATACACACATATACGGTCAAGTGTGAATATATATATATATATATATATGTTCATGACTTTCCAAATCAGTGGAGCAAGGCAGCCAGTGAAAGAAAGGTGCGAGCATCTCGGTTTCTTTATTTTGAAAGCGTTAGAAAGCTTTGATTCGCTCAGCTAGCTCACTACGTTGTTGAAAGTTGGAACGATTTGTGATAAAACCTCTTATGTGTAATCTGATTGAGAACGAAGATGAAAGGAAAAAAAACATATATAAATAAATAAATAAAAAGAGTTGAAATAGATAGGCAAATAATAATGAAATAAGAATATGTGGATGAAAAATAATCGCGAAAATTAATTGTCGCTTTTCGATCAGGATTATCGATCTTATTGGTAAAGAATGCTCTCTTATCTAAAACTCAACAAACAATTCTAATAAGCAAGAAATATGCGATAAGATATAGGTGTTAAACACAAAGTATGCTCGTACGTAATACGGATAAGGTTTATAAAAGAGAAAAAGAAAATATTATAGACGAACTTGAAGTGATTGATGTCAAATGTAAATCATAAAAACACTTCCATAATTTAAAAACGTTCATGAAAAATTTAAATTTTTTTCCAGAGCAAAATTTTCGTACGTTATTCCGCAAGACGCGCGAAAATTGGAAATTTCGAACAGAAGATATATTGACAACGTTGGACTTATTTTACAAGTCAAGTCAGAAAAGTAATTAGCCTCGGCCATTCAATATATAATTACATGGAAAAGCAATTGTTTTTATTCGATAAGGAACGATGAGTCATTTTTTATTTGCAGTCATTCCTCTCGAGTTCTTACCTCATTTATGTTGATGTAACTACGGTTCTTGTGTTGTAAAAATAACAGCAAAAATATATTAAAAAAAAAAAAGAATGATTGGACATGAGTATTATTCGAACGTGTGATGCGTAATATTTATCTTTTTTATTATTCTTTTTTTTTTTTGAAAGAGAGAGATAGATAAAAAGAAAAAAGAAATCGAAGAAAGATAACGTGTTAATCAAAAGAAAACGCGATGGACATAATTCACAAATTTATCGAGAACGATTACGAAAATACATATTGATTCACTTGTGTCAATGAATACAATCGAAAGAAGACACATCAAGAATGATGATCAGCTGAGAAAAAAAAAGTAATGTTTTCTCTGAATTGACGTCATCAGAGTTTGTCTGGATGATAGGTTTTATGAAAATCGCATTAACAACTTCGTGGCATGAACTTTGATATTTATATGGACAAAATGTTTCGAAAATAAGCGATTAATGATGATCGACGTTAGGAGTAAAAATCTATGTTTCTTTTCTTTTTTTTTTTTTTAAAGTTTAATTACTTTTTATTTAGCTTTGGATTCAAAGGATCCCTTAGAAAAATATTATTTAGATAAGTTTTATATCACGTAATACAATTTTTATAAGTTATATACATACGTACATGCATACTCGAAGTTTCAGGTAGAAGTTCGTGAGATTGCATAGCATTATCCTCCGTTATTGAAGTTCAGTTACAGTTCAGTTGCAAATGTAGTTTCAGAGAGAGAAAGAAAGAGAGAGGGAGACGAATAATAAGAAGGAAGAAACATTCCATTGACTTTGAAAAGCATTTAGCAAAACACATCGAAAAAAAAGAACAAAGAATTTTCTATTTGCGCTCTAATTGCTTCGTAACGACTGTAAATTCATAGCCATTCGAGAGGTTCTGCTAACGATAACGATAAGGCAAGTAAGTAATCGTACATAAGTACATACCTAATCCTAATTGGGAATTATTTTGTGTTTGCATCTCTTATCGAAAAAAAAAAAAAATTACATATATTGGATACAACACGATTCCTATCATTCAGAAATATATTACGAATAAAAAGCTTGACCTGATTTTATTTCAGATTTAAATGTGATGTCACTCGAAGAGAATCTCGCATCAAATTCAAATTTATACGTATTGGTGGATCTCTACATGGAAAGTACGCTTGAATATCAATAATGATATAAACGATATTGGAAAACCTTTTCCAAAAGTTTTTTTCTTTTTCTAATATAACTATTTTCACGTTAAATTCTTATATTTTCGTTTGAAAGTTTCGAAAAAGTTGAAGCCGAGTGGGATAACTCCGAATACTAATAAATAAATGATTTTTTTCGTTCATGGTGTAAGATAAAAAAAAAAGAAAAAAAAATTAAAAGAAAATACAATAAAATAAAAAGGAAATAAATGCTAATTTTTGAACGCAAAAAATTACTTCATGTTCAATTCCATTGCTAATAGTGATAATATTCCATTCCTAATCATGACACCTTTATCATCTTATCTTTCTCTTAGAACATTTTTCCTTACTTTGCCATCATATTTACTCACTAATCATATAATTCTATATTAAATGAATTCTGATTATCTAATGGGAACAAAAAAGAAAATATTACACACACACATATATATATAGAACTATATTAACTATTTATTATTATTATTATTATTATTATTATTATTATTATTATTAATGCAAAAGAAGGGAACACACACACACACAAAATGAAACCTCTCATGAAGGACAAGAAGGATCGATACGATAAGTCTTAATAATTTTTTTTCTTGGTCAATCGTTTGTATATCTCCTTCGATTTCGTTTGGAAATCTCAGCACGTATACTTTTCGAACGTGAAACAAATTTAGGTTAAGGCCTCCACAGTCTGAAATACACATATACATACATACTACCAACCAACCGACCGACCAACCAACCAACCAACCGACTTCTCTCGTTTCTCAAAGCAATAAATAAAATCATGCGTAAGGTTACAATCATTACACGAAGTTACAGTATGGTTGATTTAGGCAGCCATATCATAAATAACCTAAAAATAACCTATGAACGCGATCCACCTTCACATATTTGAAAGATCGACAAATTATAGAAATAAAATTAAGAAAAGTTCTCTCTCTCTCTCTCTCCCTCTTTCTCTCTTCCTCCCTTTCCCTCTCCCTCTTAAGTTCGATACTTTCGTTCAATTACGTAATCTTAATCGTACAAACAACCTTTCTATAAAATATTGTAAATGCATTATGCATAATGCATTCTCATTGAGACACCAAAACCTAAATGCAAATGAGAGCTTCGTTTCTTGAATATCTTATTGTCGAAAAAAATATTGTAATATTGTATTATTTAAACTTACGAAACTATGTAACATGTGAAGAGTAAATAATATAATCGTGCATATCGATAATAATCGATTCTACGATCTTTAAACGTAAATGGATGATCTCCGTATTTTAAGTTTTTCTATTTTGTCAAAAATAAAAAAAAAAAGAAAAAGAAAATTAAAAAACCCATTGTAATGTATTATTCAAAATTACAAAACCATTTTTAACATGTTAGGAATAAATAAATAAATAAATAAATAAATAAATAAATAAATATATATATATCGATTTGTACTGTTTGTACTATATAATTATATTGTACATTCTAGAAATATCGCATATGATAATAATTAATAATACGATCGTGTCAGGTCAGCTTGTTTTCCAAAGAAATATTTGGCGCGAAACTCGCGCGTCAAAGCGTCGTCCTGATATGACACGCGACCATCGAACGGACCAATAGCGTTGCAACGCGCCATGCGAGATTTAACGTGAAAGCGATCATGCGTAAGCCGAGAGTAAATCGATCGATGCCAAAGGGAATAAAGTCGTTTGAGAAAGAGAAATACGAACGAAATCGATTTGTCGAAAAGATCGTATGATATGATAAAAAATGTCCGAAACAAATATAAAAATAGAAGCGTTATCGTATAAGATATAATAAGATACGTTTATATATATATATATATACATGTAATACGTAAGGAAAGAAAAATAAAAGAGGAATCACGATAGAAAACGTGGCATGTATTAGATATCGAATGAACGGAACTTAGAGAAGAAAAGAGAAGGGAGAGAAGGCTTAGTGGAGGGAGGGGGAAGTACAAGCGAACGCATCGTCGTCGTCGTCGTCGTCGTTGTCATCGTCATTATCATAATCATCATCATAATCATCATGATCATCGTCGTTCTTACTCACTTTTATGATCTTGTACTTCTTTTTGGTGGCCTGGTTGAGATCCTCGTGGACCTTGTCAAGCAGCCAGAGAAGGAACTCCTGAGCGTCGTGTTGAAGATTACCGCGATATTGGCTACCATATTTATCAACAACGCTCTTAAAAGCGGTGCTCATCTCCGGGTCATATTGGCAACTCCAAATTGCTTTCAGAAGTAAAGCTAGCTGTTCCGTTATTTCACCTTTCGTACCGTACTTCTTCGAATTAAGTTTGTTACGTCGCGAGAGATCGACCTTGTATTGGTCGAGAACGAAATACTCGGCTAGGATGTCTGTGTGCGAGAGACACTGGAGTACGGCATTCATGAAGCACGTGTTGCCGTGATTGCGCAGACCTATAACGCCGGGTACTCTGTCCGGTGGTATGTGTGCCGGCCTCGGTGGTGGCACTCGAATATCCGTCGCACTAGAACTTAGCTCGTCCCTGTGAGAGTTTTTGTTCTGCGTACCTACGTTCGACATGTGTTGCATAATCTTGATGAACTTCTTCCAGGATGACATTACAAATACTTTCTTGCTGGCAGATTTCTCTTGGTGGTATGCCTGTTGGTTATTCCCAACGTGCAATCTTCCCACGTTCTGCTGCATGCTGTTATCGACCGTATTATATTGTTGCTGATGTTGTTGTTGTTGTTGCTGCTGCTGCTGTTGCACGTTGTTCTTAGAATTTTCTTTTGCACTGGCAGCGCCGTTGACGTCCTTGGGATCACGACTCTTGTTCGTTCGACGCTTCGACATTCTCGTGGCACTTTGTAATAAATTCCTCGGAAGCGTGAACGTTCGCTTTAGTTTCGAACCAGAGTCTCGGGTTTTGGTATCGTTAGATTTAACAACCTCTTCCACGCCCAGCTCGCCCTCCGACACGGATTTCATCACCGCGCTCGGGGGATTTTCGGTGGTCATCGCCGGCCCACCAACAGACCGGTCTTACATGGCCTCAAACCTAGGGCCCCTCGCATCACGTTTATTTACACGGTATTCACTAACCGTCCCGTACACTTAACATTACTCGTTGCACATCACCAAACGATACGCCACGATGTATACCTCGTCGTCGTACGCGTAGCCCGCTCGCACGCGCTGCGCCGGCCATTTGCCTTTTAGCGCACGACTTCCACGATTTCACAGCGCCCCCGGACACGAAATCGACAATTCGAGATAGACGAGATACGTAATAATAATTTTCTCGATGACGGCGCCGTACATGACAAAAATCTAAATTACAAGGCAAGTTTACTCGGTCGATAAAGAAGAGCATTCATCGTTTGCCCCATGTATTTGGTTGAAATCTATTATGAGATTTTCTTTTCAATCCGTTCGTCCGATGGTGGCGCTGTTGTTCCATTTCTATTTACTTATCGATAAAATGGAACAATCAATGGTTGAATTAATTCGCGCAAAATTTTAAAACTTTACCGCGTTAATTTAGCGCGAATTGCAAAAGTAACACCATCAAGGTGAAGTGTTCGTTTCGATAATTCAAATGTATTAAAGACTTATTAGGATAGAATGTAATGCAGAAAGGATAGGTTTTCGATATTATTTTTTATCGTTTATTTTAATAAAATTTGTGCAATTTACTTGGTCCTCGTTATACAAAGATATGAATAATTACACTACACAAGTACATACTTTGATTTTGAGGCATACATGCTTATTAAACGTAAAAATACATAATATTAAAGTTTTTCTACGATATTTAATTCCAATACTCTTCTAATTATATACTAAAGATTTATTATTTGATTTATTAATTTATAATAAATGAATATAAATTGTATAAATAATAGATATACAAAACTAGGTGGTACTCGAAGGGCTATCAGGTGACATTGAGATACAAAAATCCATTGGTGTGGTTTCTCTCTTATATGGAATATTTCTAATATGCCAGCATTGTTTTGCTCCATGTTGCTCGCATTCTCTGCAGCTTCTATTATTAGATAATACAATTCTCTTTTCTGCTGCTTCATCTAGATCAATGATGTTTATCACATTTTCCTTTGTTTTCAATATCTTAGCCTGTTTCTTTTTAATATGCTGATTTGTATATTTAGGTTCAGTTTTAACTTTTGCAGAATGCACAAAAGTTTTTTCAATACTGTCAATATTTTGATCAAGGTTTATATTATTCTCATATTCTGAAAAGAAAGTTGAAGTTGATTCATTACTAATGTTTAATGGATCGTTTGCTTCCATTGGATTATTTATTTCATATTCTTGCTGATATATCAATTCGTTTTTTATTTGTGTACTTTCTATTGTGTTTTCACTTTTTTCAATTTGATTGCAAATATTATCGACACGTTCATTATCTGTTTCCTTTTTCTTTGTACCCATTATATCGGTCAATGTACTTTGTTTTGTTATTTTTTCCTGATTAGGTACAGATTTTAAATTATTTGATAGCTCCATCGTTTTTTTGGTCTTGTGAAATACTAATTTGGTTTGTTTAAATTTCTTACTACTTGGCGTCAGTGTGACTTGAATTTTGTATGGTATCGTATTTGATTTAGTATTATTACTCTTATCTATTTGGGAATTATTCTTTGGTGTCAAGCTTACATTGTTTATAACTTGCAAAGGTGTTTTGGTCAATACTTTTTCTTTTCTTATACTACGTAAATTATTTCTTGTTTTTAAATTATTCAATGGTGTAGCTGTTTTGGATTGTGCGTTCTTCTTAACATTCTTCGTTTTACTCATATTACATTTTTTATTTCTAGTCGGAGTTCTATATAAAAATATTGAATGAACATTACTCGTAGAATCTTTAGTAACTACAGAATTTGTTTTATCAGAATTTGTTTTATCAGACATCTCCTGCTCATTGTCGTTTCTTGAATTATTTATTGTACTCGCACTTTCAGAAGAAATATCCATACAAATGTTTCTACTAGAAATGATATTTCTAGAATTTGATTTGTTTCGGCAAAATATAGGACTTTCTGGCGTAGTACGTACATTTTCAAATATATTTTTATCGATCAATGATTCCATACTAGAATTGAGATCCAAAGTACATTGTTGTGAAGTATTCTCCATTGAATGAGCTGAATCTGTTGTATGTGGTTCTTCAGAATACATGCTTCCTGAGGATTTATTTTCATCTTTTTCTCTTTCTACCCGAGTCTTTTCTTCGGACAATGATCTAGAATTAGCTTCTTGATATTGTTTTACAAAATCTAAGTACGTGCCCCATATTTTTGTGTACTCCTGCAATGCTTCTTGAAGAATAAGATTAAAGCGTTTTGTGGCCACGTTCGCTGCTTCTTTTTCCATAAAATAATTAAGCGGTGGAAGGCTCGCCATTGTAAGAATATTATTAGTTAAGGTTAGAACTTGTCGAACAACTTAGTTTGCACTTTTATTTTTACTTTATGGATATCAACAAATTCTGTTACGAACGTACCATACTCCTATAACCATACTTGGACGATGAATAAGCTTACAAAAATACATTCTAACTGATAAGAATTCAATACTTCGATTTGTAACATCAACGTTCGAGATATATATATCGATGTTGGATCTATATCGATCCACATAAATCAATACGAAATCCCAACAAGAAAAAGGAAGATATGTATTTCTGGTCAACAGACAGAAGTGTGTAAATAATAATTATTAATTTTCTAGGAAAGCAAATATCATAATATTTAAAGTGCAATGTAAGATCAGGTGTTATATTTCGGACGTGAAAGTTGATAACATATGTCTCGTCCCATTGGACTTACAAAATATGCATTGTACTTAAATTATAAATAATTTTCTTTTTTTCGGAAATAATGACTCATATTAAATAAAAAATTGTTATCTTTTAATTTTTCATATATTATTATAATCTCAGGTAAAAAAAGTGGAGAAAAAAAGAAATTAGATAAAAATTTGACTTATACTCTTTTTCTCGCTTGCCAGAGATATAAATATGAAGTATAAATAGAGAAAAATTAAATAAACAAAATAATTATTACAACATACTTATCACTTGATTAGTTTTGTCAACAAAAATAATTGATTGAATATCTCAACTACTATTACTTTTCTCATAACACTCCTTTCGTAATATACCTTCTACTTCTATTTCTACTTCTAATCCACTATAATTATCTAGATTACCTAATATATCAGGTTACATTTCCATATAAAAATTTCAGAAAAATTATATAGCACATAAGTTTTATTTGTACATATATCATCATTTTTTTTCCTAAATAGAAAAACAATGATAACGATTAGCTTTTCCTTGAAAGGATACGATGTTCTTTGTGTTGAAACAACGATTTTTTCGATCGATAATCGTATATTCTATTACAGTTCTTTTTATTATCCGGTCAATGTATTTATTCTTCGCAAGAGTTCATTAAAGGATGAATAGAAACTGTAGCACCTGCACAGCTTACTGTGTTCAATATGTAATCCTGGAAGTTACTTTCAATGGTCCACATGAGTCTTTTGGAGCCAGGTACAACTTGTGTCGATAATCGACAATCACCTTCTTTTTGTACTAAAAGGAAGTTCTCTTGTATGAACGGTGTTTCCGTATTCCACATATAAATATCGGATTCACCTAAAAATGATATTTAAAATATTATATATATATATTTTTTTTGATTTTACACACACACGCACGCACGCACTCGCACACAATATTTCATCGATCAAATCGATCTATACCTTTGTTTCGGAAGAAAATGGCCGGTCCATTGTCGCTACCAAGTAAAACAATTTTCTGATGTTTTAGACCAACTTCTTCGATCGATCCATTTAGATCACCACTTCTCAAATTAGCGGCTCTAACACCGAAAAGTCTGCTAGATCCTAGGTACGTAAAGTATACGACGGATGTACCGTCAGATTTGCGAACAAGTACCATGTACAACACGTCGGGCTTATCCAAACCGGCAGACACAGTATTCGGTAGAACCACTCTGTTTCCACGATCTGCTGTGACGTTATAAATGATGATAGCTTTATTTATTGCATCAGAAATATATATATATACTTGGCCATCTTCTGCATAATCAACAAGCATATATTGGAGATGAGATAATGGCAGTACAAATTGACTTAAGTCAATGATTTTAATCACCTAAGAAGAAAAAAAAGAAGAATTGCAAATTAAAGGTACTATTTCAAACGTGATCGTAGTAATAATTTACATTCGAACAATTTTATACACATATATTCAATCAAGGTGATATCTATTTGATGAAGTAAAAAATTTGTCAAGTACATACCTTGCCAGTTTTAACATTAATTCCAACTACTTTAGCAGGACACCTTCTAACCGGTTGAGTCATCGTGTTAACGATACCAGTATCAAGAACCCAAAGAATATCTTGAATGTCGAGTACGATGTCAATAACACTTTGTAGTGCTTCACAATTACCTTCTTCTTGTATTGCCCAACAAGGAAACGGCAGAATCATTGGTGAGCAGGTTTTACTTTTCAATGATATAGCACCCAACGTGAATGGTACACCAGGCTTATAACGTGGTAGAGCTAGAATCGCATCGTCCTTGTAAATTTGCATCCTTGTTGATATTACATTTCTAGCCACGTAACGACCACTTGTCTCGTAGATGTTCTTCGTGCTCTGACAAGGCCACTCAAGACTATGTCCATTGAGAGTGAATGACAATTCTGGTAACAACTGTTTGTCGACAATTTCCGTTGAAAAGCTTACTGCTAGTATTGTCAGACATACTATGCTCCTTAGGAGCCTCTTCATCTTGATTCTTATCTTGGATATACAGGAAAAATACTTTGTTGATCTCTTCCTCTCTTTTTCCCCTCTCTCTCTCTCTCTCTCTCTCTCTCTCTCTCTCTCTCTTTCTCTCCAAACAAAATTTATATTTTTCTTACTTTTCACAAATTAACGGGTAATACCTGTGACGAACGAGAGCTTATGTATTTTAATTTAAGAATTTTATTCTTTACATATATTCACGACGTTTTACAAATATACGAATGTAATATCCGTCGCGTCGTTGATATATATATCTGTCATGTAGTAGCATAAACATCGTATTTCTTTCTTTTCTCTCATTATTTCGACATACATTTTGCAACGTTCGTATTATTTGATATTTGCAGATGTTAATGGTTGATGTTATGATTTCGTCAAAATATTTTTAATGAGTAACGTAAGAGATGTCAAGGATTCAGGAAGTTCGTGGAAGGAAGTTACCAAAGAAAAGGAAGTACTAATTTTATAATTAAATATTTCATATTTGTTTAAATTTGTTAAAATTCAATACATTGTTGATTCTTTGGACTTTTTCCGTACAATACGGAAGTAAGAACGCGCTTTAAGAAGTTACAATCAAAGTAGGTAAAAAAGAAGGGAGTTCTAGTACATTATTCACTTGTTTTAGTCATTATTACTTGATCATCTATGTTTTTCATTAATTTTAATTATGCAATATCGTTGATGATGAAAAATACAATTTTTATAATTAGTCAAATCAAAACTCGGTTTGATTCCGGTGTGCAAGAACAAATGGACAACAAACATTTCTTAAAAATGAATAATTTTACAATGTCAGCATTGTTGTCAATCAACGAAGTATATAAATGGCATAACCCTGAATATCTCTCAGTTCATCATCACGGTTCGGTCGAAAAGGAAGAGAAAGAGAGAGGGAACGTGAGAGAGAGAGAGAGAGAGAGAGAGAGAGAGAGAGAGAGAGAGAGAGAGAGAGAGAGAGAGAGAGATAGTCTTGAAGAGTTAGTAATAAGATTAAATAATTATGTTATTCAAATTTACGGTGGCGCTTTCAATCTTCATCATATTTGCCACCGCAGACGATGTAGAAGAATATGATAATCATAACGTCCAGTGGGTTGGTGGATCATTTGAATGGCCTTGTACAACTACGAAGAGTATGTTCAAGAATAGCGGTCGCTACATCTCAAAGAACGTGATCGCAACGAGAGTTGCAATTTTCATGGATGATGCTATTTTGGCTCTACCAAGGTAAAATATAACAAAATTTTTAATATTTTATATTCTTATGTTCCTGAAGTATTAATGAAGTATTTGATCGATCTTTGTTAAAGATTTAAGTCTGGTGTCCCAGCAACTTTGGCTAGAGTCTCTCTCAAGGACAAAAACTGTCAAGCTAATCTCTATGCTTTTCCATGTTGGTCCGTTCAAGAGGAAGGTACTTTGAAAGCATTGCAAAATGTCGTAGATATTTTCTTGGATCCCCAAGATATTCTTTGGGTCTTGGATACGGGAGTAATCCATACGTTGGAGGAATCTGTACGTATATCCCCGCCAAAAGTTGTTGCAATCAACTTGAAAACAGGCAAGGTAAGATCTGATAATTTATCTTTCTATTGCAACAACATTTCTATCTTTCACGGCGGCATAACAAGTGCTGTGAAAGTTTTTATATGTACATTATAGTAGAAAACATGCAAAAAAAAAATCATGCGATATCGTCACGAGGCGAGATATTTTACGCTGTTCACTATTAACGTTACTAAATCATTTTTGGCTCTAAATCTGGGGCAAAGAATATTATTGAAACGATTAATCTCCGATCTCTTTTCTTTATCTTGGCGCCTAATCAAAAGACATTATTCGTTTTCATTCAATTTCGATCGAGATACGTAAAGACTTAAATTGAAATATGTTTTTTTATCACCTGCAGCTCGTGAAGACGATCGAACTCGACGGTCTAACTACATCTTCCTCTCGACTTCAATACGTCGTTGCTGACTACAGTCCAGATGGACGTGTCCTTATCTACGTGTCCGATGCTGCAACGAGAGCAATCTTGGTCTACGATGTTACGTCTGGCCGTGGTTATAGATTCGTTCTGCCCAAAACTGTAACCACAGGCTCTTCTCGAAAAGATGTACTATACTTGGCTCTTATTCGCCATGCCGATGGTAGTACTTGCCTTCTGTTTACTTATTTATCAGGCAGTCGTATGTTCTCCATCAAGACGGAATATCTTCGTAACGGTTCAACAAACGACAAAATTCAAGATATTGGACTGAAGCCTAAACGTTTAGTAATTCTGGGCACGGACAATGGCAATGCTCTATTCTTCAGATACGAAGGCGAACCTATCGTTCAAAGATGGGACACTAGTACTGCCTTCCAACCTGAAAATTTCCAAAAGGTTTACAGCAGTGCTGCTTGTTCTCTGGCAACTCAAGTTGTTCCCGATTATAAGAGAGGTAGTATGCGTGTATTGGAATCTAATTTCCCAGATTACATACAAGGTACCGTTGGATGTGGAGCCGATCAAGCTCTTAAAATTATGTAAAATATATTTTAAAATAGGACAAAAAAAGAAAATGAAAAAAAAAAGAAAGAAAAAAATAAAATACATGTATAAGATTGAATCGTATTGATTTCATATAACACCCGAGATCCACTTAACTATTAGATATTATCTATTATTTATTAATATATAAACGAATAAAGATTTACATCCGAATACTCAATACGTACTTACCTTAGTTGGAACTAATCATGATCTTGTAGACTACTAAAACGATTTAGAAACTTAGTAACCTTTCTCTGTTGTTAAAGCCACTCCTATGAGGTAAAGGTTCATTCACACCACAAATGTTTAATTTTTGAATTACTAGCAATGATATTAGATACGTTGTTAGGTATTTAAAAAGTTTATTAGATATTATATATAACATTTCATAAGAATAAGTAAAAGTTAACTTTCGAAGATATCGCATGGCAAAAGAATGTGGTTTTACTTTCATCGAATTCCCAATGGAAAGTGTCAAATAAATGACACCTTTATTAGAGTATATTACTTTCGCTGAAAATTAATACTTGCGATGAAGTTTAGTTTCTTGAAAAATAATACAATTTGATATAAGAAAGTAGGCAAAAGTATTAAGTTACTAACTCAAAGTTAGTTACACTTACGGTGTTTACGCACTGTCAACAAGTCGTTGCTGACCACTACATCCACGGGAATATATTAGTGTGCATGTATTTGGTTGCGGTAACCATAAGAGCACGAGTGACTCGCTGTTTGTCGCGACTATTGAATCAAATTCACGCGTTTAAAGTAATAGCAACTTTTTTGAAATCCAAACATTGGCAAATATAGCTTTCAAGGACCCCGAGGGACCGCCCCTTCATCCCGCCTATATGTAAATCCGCCATTAAGACTAAATATTACGATACTGACAAATTCCAGTCGCTGAGTTTGGTCGCTGAGTTTGGTCACCTGGTTTAGTCGTCTGGTTTTTTGTCTTTCATCAATCTGGACGACAGTGCGCACGCAGCCTTACTACTTGAAATATCAATTTTTCAATCGTTTCTATGAATGAATTTACAGGATAATAATAGATCGAGTAGTAATAGATGGAATTCATTAACCTCGAAAGTATTAATAGAAATACTCTTCATCGATCCATTAAAAATAATTGTCTTCCTTTTTATAATAAGGTCTATTACTACTGATTTGTTATTATAATGTCATTATTTATCGTTAGAATAAGATAGTAAATAGTAATAGCGTAACACAAAATACAAGTATTATACAATTATCTAAACGTGTTTGATCAAAAGGAGCAACAGCGTTTAACTTTTAACTAGTTTGAAAAAAATTGTACACAGTATATACATATATACAAAAAAATTGTACACAGCATATACATATATGACATAACATCCTGACACATGTCTGGCGCAATGAGAATTGCCAATTAACGTTAATCGATCACATATACTGTTTTTATATAACTTTCATGCAGTTATTGTGCGGTATGAAATATAATAAAAAAAGAATATTTTTCTTTGATACGGTTGATTGGCATTTTGTAATTTTTGCATACCATGCTTATATTGATTCTTTTCAGGTATTAAATTAGATATTGAATAAAGAAATAATTATCGTGTTCTTTAAATTTTTCTAGTTACGATAGACGAAGAAAAATGTTCTTTATATAACAGAGTTCTCATTTTTAATTTAATTTTATATTTAATAAAAGTATATTGTCTTTAATTTATAACGACCTAATGAATGATTTTTATTTAATTGTTTTGTATTTTGCTAATAGAATCTTAATGAATAATTTTTATCATAGGAAAAAATATATCAAATTACTCGTACGAAGATTACAAAAAAAAAATCTCTTGAAAGCAAACTCGTGCAATTTCATTTGTAACATTGACAGAAAAACTCAAAGCCCTTTCTACTCTACCTACTTTCCTCTCTACCGAATCTATAATGAGGCAATAAATTGTTTACTGTCCGGCAATGTGCGATAGTAATCACATTTACATCGTACAGTACTATATCGAGTAAAAAGGGAAAGTAGAACAGAAAGAATAGAAATTTTTATTTTGCAAAATCAACGGAAAATATATTGTGAATTTGTATTGTTTTCAAACAAATTTCTCATTACCTTAATGGTTTATTCCAATGTATTTAGTACTAATCTATTGTACACATAGCACTAATCAATTAAAAGAAATTCTTTTTATAAAATAACTATCAAAACTCTTAGATTTACTCTTTTAGACTCATAATGAGGGCCACTAATAGCGATGTTTGAAAAAACAACCAGCGATCGAATGTCGGTATATAATTGGTGTCAGATAAATCACAATTCATTATATTCACGCAATATGTGGAAAAACGTACATACGTATATATAAACACACGTTCGTAATGATTTCTTATCGGATAAAAAATTCTTTCGAATATGTAACGTCGAAGCGATTATATTTCCGTTATGGAAATCGATGTCCTTTACAAAAGTTAATCGTTTCTGCTTCTCTAACAGGGAGGAGTATTGAAAATAGCTAGCCTGTTTGGAATTTCTACTATTCCGGACAATGTTTCTATTGCACGCTTCGCTGAGCTCGCACGAACTTTCCACCGAATCGACCGACACAAACATACGTCATTTACCATTGAGTGAAATAATATATAAAACTAAAGAAGAAAAAATCGACAGTGGAAAATCAAGTAAATAAAGAACTTGACTTGGGTGATTTTTATGGCTAACTTACGTGAAAAGCTTCAATATTTAAAATTTCAAAACTGCAACAACAATAAAAATAAGACGGCTGAATTAAAATACTACATTTTAACGATCATTATCGTACGTCAAGCATCAGTGAAACTTTCATTTTTTCCACAGAAATCGTTAAGTAATGATTACTTTTTCGAATTATAACATCAACTAGTTTCTAATCATTATATTATTTATAATATATCTATTAATATACTATCATGTGAATATCTATAGTTCAGTTTTCTGCTTTTGTTTTCTTCCGCGTGCGTTCTTATATTGACTTAAAAACGATTCGACCGATCACAAATCGAAAGGGAATAGTCAAACGCGCGTGTATATTTATTTCTTTCTTTCTTTGTATGAATCGTGACTACTACTTTATATACATACTTCTCGTTTATATTTCCATGTTGATTTACTTTATGAATTTTCATCTACTGTTTTGTTATTTTCATGATATATATATATAGATTTAACGGTATTATAAAGGTATAGTAAAAGCAAAGACTATGTGCATGTCCTTGGACCAAGTCGCGATCGAAAGTTCTACAGAACTATTATAGTAGGCCGCGCCCTAGCCTTTATATATCATTATATATATATATATATATATATATATATATATATATATATATATATATATATATATATATAATGGTCCGTGGAAATAAAAGAGAATTATCAAAATTCGCAAAACAGGCGAAAGATGGTATGCCATGCTTCTCAATAAAATTGTATAAATCGAATCATTGTACACTTACAGTTTAAAAAATTAAGCCAAATAAAAAGTACTTCTACTAAGCTCAATGTATAAATCTATAAAACTCGAAAAAAGTGGTAAGCGTATACCTGACACGATCAGTTTCTATAATAATACTAAATTCGGCGTAGATATGACGTATCAGATAGCACGATAGTATTCCGTAAAATTGAAATCTCGAAGTTGGCCCGTGCAAATTTTCTTTAACAATCTTGATTAACCGGAATAAATTCATGGGTGTTATATAAAGTAACAACCGGTGAACAAATTTCTAGGCAGCAATTTTTATTTCGATTGGCTGAAGATCTTGCTGGCGATTTTCAAAGTATGCAACAGAAAGAACGAGAAGATATACAGGAAAAGTCAATGAATGTAGGTTTAATTTCATTTGGGAGAAAAGAGAGCCAAATGAGATATTGTAAAGAAAACAAAACTACAAAAATTTATTTCAAATGCAAAAAATATCAGATATAAATGGAAATTTTGTTCTTTTATTTTCATACATTTTTTTATTTGAATAAATAAACAAATCACAATCGCTATTTGGAGAAAACTGTTTCATTCACACACCAATTGGTATGCTATATATATATGTACTATATGTACTATATGTATATTATATATAATACTAAATAGTATATTTTTTGCTATACATACAATACATCGTAAAATATATGACTTTGAAGATGGGTCATTTTACCCGCTGTGGTAGAAATAGGTATACATGAAGCATCGGTATGTTTAGAGTTAAAAAAAGAACCTTATTTAAGGATTTTAATAGAGCAGGAAATTCCATCTGGACAACACCTAATTGACAATAATTTGACATATATGGAGGACATAGACACAAAACACAAAGATACAAGTACGAACTATTTAAAACAATTAGAAAAAGATTCTAATTTAAAAATAATGGAATGGCCAACCTAATTTCCCGATTTGAATCCTATTGAAAAACTGTGGGATCACTAGGACATACAAGTTAGAAAACGATGTCTAACATCTTCGGGAAATGTTTCAAGCCGAATGGTTCAAGATTGAAAGTAAGCTGTTGAAAAGTTTAATAGCTAGGATGCCATGATTCGTAACGCGATCATAAAAGCACGCGGAGGATATATAGACGAAAAAAAATATAATTATTTGTTATTAATATTGGTGAGATATTTATTGAATTATCATTAAAATATGTTTTATAATGTTGTAAAAAATAGTATATACAAAAATGAATCAAATTTACCAAAGATTTCATAACTTTTTTAATAGAAGTTACAAGAATAAGGAAAGTATCCACATACTTATGAGCGGAAGTATATGTATACATATATTTTTTTGTTTTGACTATGCCTATAAGTGTTAAAATTTCCATAAATGAACTCAAGGCACTTTATCTAATTAGAATCGACAATTTATTTTTATAAGTAGTGTAAAGATATCATTTCGTAATGATACGAGTTAATTGGCTACGAAATCGGCCAGACTGACCAACGTTATATGTCGAGTCAGGAGTTTTCTCGATCATATCGATATGAGTATGTATATATGAACATGTAAGTACTAGTACACCATAAGGATATGCAGAAGACAATATACCGTAACGTGTGTAAACATGTATCTATTGTGCATACCATTGATAATTAGTACTAACATAGGTGATCATTATATCATATCCGGTTTTTTATTTCGTAAGGACATTTCTTTTCATACATTTTTTCTTAAAGATCCTTAATCTTTAATATTTCATTTTAGATTTTTTATTTTTTATTCTTTTAAATTTCAAATTTAAATTAAAGGACAATTGTGATAATTTTTTGATGAATTTCTGATCGATACGACATTGTCGATAATACGATTAAATCGTACTTATATATATAATAAGAAATTACCGTCGATTAAATACCGATCAATTAAAGTTTAGTAATTTCGTTTAGCCGGGTTGTTGAGTTAATGGATCGATACTCGAGTACAATGTAAAGGTCGTATTTGTGGATAGAATTAATGATTATTTTACCGTATCAAGTATTTTATGATGTAGTATGTTTTTTCCAAGTAATTTCAAGCATTGTAAACATGAGAGTAAGGATATTGGTTCGATGAGAAATTTTTCAATTAAAATTAATCTTTTGATTGTATATGATATAATATATTATTTTTGTAAGATTTATGCAATTGTGATTCTTAAAAAAAAATGTAATTTAATATATCAATGAAGTTATATGATTTTTTATTTGAGAAGATATATAAGCTATTATTTTATTAAGTTTATCTATACGTAATTTAATATTATAAATATTGTCATATATAATAATATGTGTCATGTTATCATACTATGTATAATAGATACGATATATTCTCTATATTACATTACATGTTGTTAAATGTAATATATTATACTATATAGTACACATTACACATCCATAATCAGTATAGATTACATGATATAATATATACATTATATAGTATATACATTAAATCTATTAACAAATTATATAATATTAGAAATATTTGAATATAAAATTCTACTTTATTTTTCATTTTCGAAGGACACAGTTACATTCCAATATTATGTAAAAGCAAAAGAGTGCGATATATATATTACACGATACCGGTATGGCGAGCTTTAGTAAAATCGATCGATATATATCATGGAGGCGTTCATGCCCCTTAAATAACATATACACATATACGTATACGCACCGTTTCTGTTACACAATACATCTGTTCCGTGATCTATGCTCTTTCCAGCTAGAAACTTTTCTCCTGTCTCTCGTAGGAGGCTAAGTTTTAAGCCGATACCACTCGGAAATTAGATCAGTCTGTGTTCGACCAGTGGGACCTGGTGCTCGTTCGTGAAGCAACGCAGTTCCTTCGCGATCGTTCTAATGAAAACATCTTTCTAATAGTTACACATTGTCGAGCATAAGCAATATCTTACGATCATTATAATTTGGCGGGTGAAAAATTTTTCAAAATGAGGTAAAACATAAAAATGTTAGATAAACAATTTTAAATGTATAATATCTTCATATTAAATTTTTTTGTGAATTTGTATTATGTTGTGCGTGACTCTCGATTATAAATAAATTGCAAAAATTATATCGGGAAAAGAAATTTGCTATTTCCGAAAATACATAATTAAGTAATAATTTAAATAGTTGAAAGTCGAAACAACGATGAATGACGCGATTATAATGAGTTTTTCACGCCACTTACCCTTGGCATTTAGCTACTAAGGTTTCTCAATATATATGTATATATATATATATATATATATATATATATATATATATACATTTCTTGCGTGCATTTCCAAGTTGTCGTTCTCGATCAGGGCTATCGAAGTTCTCAATGCATTCAATTAGATACAATGAAAGCCATTTGTCAATCTGTCTTTATTCAAGTGATCGTCCGATAATTTTAACATTTCACCTAAAGATAAAAAGATATCTTGCATCTTTCGATACGAGATCGTACAATGCAACATTTTACTAATAAGAAACGTTCCTACGTGCACACAAGTTGTTATGTTATAATTACGCTTTACTGTCATTCAGATGTAAACAGAATCATTTCGAAAGATATAATTTCACGATGAAATGTATCAGTTATTTCAAGTGAGTTCAATTGTAAACACGTATACGCTAGGTGATCCAAAATAACTGGCGATAACTTCAGAGCTTATAACTTCGCGAATTATTTGAATTACACGATCATTATCAATTTTATAATTAATTGGTAACACGAATAGTAAACTAAGTTAAATATTAAGAAAAAATGATGATGAAAGCATGATTGAATATATATTAAAATATTTAAATTTACATATCTGTATTATCGTAATTATTAATTAATCAAAATATTATCATTAATGAAACAAAAAAGGACAATGAAAAATTAAGGAGAGAAATGACAAGAAACAATGGAACCTTATCTAAAGTCGGAACGACTTAACAATCCCTTTTCTGTGAATAGTAGATTGTTCAATTTCATTGTTTTGCATTACAAAATTTCCAGGAAGTATCATTTCGCAAACAATACCTACGTGAGATTTATGCACATTGAGCGAAAGAAAATTAGGATAGATCAATTCCAGAAGCTAGTATATCCTTAGAAAATTGATAGAGAGAGTGAAAGAGAGAGAGAGAGAGAGAGAGAGAGAGAGAGAGAGGAGAAAGAGAAAGAAAGTGTAATTTTGACATGTGAAAATTAGAGCTTCATGAATTTCTTTCATCAGTATTAAAAAGAAAATTGTATGCCAATAAAAATGGTAGCTTTTTTAAATTGAAATCAGTTTCCTTTCTTAATCGATGAAAATGTCATTGTACGGTTAATCGATTCTGTCTATAATGTCGTATACGTAACAAGAAATAAGAATATATACGTACACCTTCCACTTGATCAATAAATTCTGGTGAGGTGAATGAATGTCAAGTGAACGGTAGACTTCACAAAAAGCGACTCGTGCTTCGCATTATGTGTCCTTGTAGACTTCAACAGCTGTTCTTTGTTCAAACGAACAAATCGTTTTCTATCCAAATTGCACAAAATTTGAATGGATTTTTAAAGATAGAACTTATATTTGTCCGATTAGATAAATATTATGATCTGTATATTTTATATAGCGCACTAACTATAAAATTATTTTCATTTTATTGATCGTGGAAAAATTTTTTGTAGGTTCCTTTTTCCATTGATTCTCCTCTCATTATCATTCGATCTCAACGTTAATGCCGAGAGTTTGGAGACTTTAGTGCAATGGTCATTCATGGATTTCGTTTTGCCATACGATCGTGATTTCCGCGAAAGATATCGTCCAGAAAATGTCGTTCCTACAGGCATCGAAATCTCCTGGAGAAGAATTTTCATTAGCTTGCCACGACTACGTCAAGGTGTTCCAGCTACTCTTACTTACATTCCAAGAAACGTTCCATTGGGTAGCAGTCCAAAACTTCAACCTTATCCTTCGTGGGAATGGCATAGCGCGGGAAAAGGAGAATTTAATTGTTCTCAGCTGATATCCGTTTATAGAACGAGACTCGATAGATGTGATAGATTATGGGTCGTTGACAGTGGTGTTATGACGTCAATCGATAATTTTACACCAGTTTGTCCACCAAAATTACTTGTTTTTGATCTACACACGGATACACTTGTCAGACAATACACTTTCCCACGAGAGGTTGGTTTAATGATATTTTATTCTATTGAATTTATGCGTAGAATAAAAAAATTTACTGGAATTTTGATAATAAAAAAAAAATCTTGTTAGATTAGAAGTGTCAAGTTGAATGGTATAATTCAAGTTGAAAAACAGGTCGAACAGGTATTGTAGAAAGCTAATTAAGCCATTTTTATGATATCTACAGGTTTTGAGATTGAACAGTTTGATGACAAATCTTATAATTGACGATACTAAATCAACTTCTTGTGATGACGTATTTGTCTACATAAGTGACACGACTGGACCAGGTTAAGATCACCGTTGTTCACTTTTTCAGTATGAATAAAATAACGATCGATATTAATTCCAAATGATTTTTTTTAGGACTTCAAATTTTTGATGGCGCCAATAATACAAGTTGGCGAGTACTTCATGCTTCGATGCTTCCTAATCCGGATTATACTATTTATCAGGTAATTTGTATGAACAATAAATGATCTACACGATCACGTCGATGACTTTTTGATTCCTATCTCTTTCTTATAATAGCTCGATGATGAGACCTTCGAACTCCCAGACGGTATCGTGGGACTAGCTTTCTCTCCAAGACTCGGTATGCTATATTATCAACCACTCGCCACCGATCGTCTTTTCGGCGTACCAACGTCAGCACTTCAAGCCGGCCCACTTCCCTTTGGACAACAACTTCCAGTGACGTTGATTGGAAGAAAATCTAGTCAAGGTCTTCCATTGACCGTGGATCCTTACGAGGACTCGATTTATTTCTCGCCCCTTAGGGAAACAGCTATTGCTAATTGGCAACCTCAAACGAATAATCAAAGGTAGATTTGCCGATCTCTTTGGATCGTTTTAACATCGATCTGGTTTGATACTCCAAGTGTAATCTTCCAAAATGATGTTTCATCCAAACAGGAAAAATATTTTTTTTTTTTTTTAGAATCGTCGTGTACAGCCCGGAAAAATTGCAATTCACTGCCGAACTAAAATGGACCGTACGTGACGACGGTCGAATCTGGGTCATGACAACCAGATTCCATAAATTCTTCAATCGAAAAGCGACTTCTCAAGAGATCAATATTCGTATCATGAGAATCGTCCCCGAAAACGTTCTAGCAAAAAACGTGCCGCTTTACCAATACATCACTCCGCATTTATCGCATGTTTTGTATAACAACACGATCGGTTTTTAAGTGTACATAAATGATCTATTAAAATGTCTAGAAAATATTTTTTAAATACTCTCAAAAATCATACTTAGGCCAGATGTTTTGTTTAATGAATTCTCTTTAAACTGAAATAGATAACTGAAATAAATCTAATAAATTTTTAATTCGCGGAAATCACACTGGAGAATCACTGAATAATCAGTGAGTAGAGTAAGATGTAATGTAGGATATATTTTTGTAGTCTTTTTATCCACTTTTTCTATACATTCATATAATTTAATACGATTCATTCTTTAAGAAAGATAATCTGTGTTAAAACTATTTACTGATGATTGATAGAATATTTATTATAGATTTAGTTGATAGTAAGACAATAAAATTCACCTAAGACGTATGTTAAAGCTATGAAGTATTGAATAAAGGACGAGGAATTAATAAGAAAGACATAGACTTTATCTGATTGTTAGAATTCTCATTATTAACATATCTACCTCGCATAGAGAAAATGTTAAGACGCCTGTACGATGGCAACCTGTCAAACTTTCATCTATATATACGATCCATCCTTATATAAGACACATATTTTTAATATTCAACAGCAAATATTTCCAGTTTAACAAGAATGAATATTCGAATGAATTTATTTTCATAAAATGATTAAAAATCGAATACGTGTCACCAGGTGCACAGGTTTCTTTCTCGATGGTTCGAATTTTGTTTTAACTCTTTCTTTTTTCCTCAGTAAATTCAAGGCCATTAGAGAACGATTACATTCACACGTGTTTTTTTGTATTTATAAAATTATTAAACGTTATTTATACAATCCATTGAAATGAAAGGAATAGAAAAAGAAATTGAACGTTTTTTTTTTTTGGTACGTACTTTAAGCCGACCGATTTTTATAGTTATTTTAACAGAGCCATAAAATCATGAACTCAGACGTAAATAAAAGACACGTCGACGACGCAAAAATAATCTAATAAAATGAATTTGAAGTATGAAGTAAAGTAACGTCTTGGTATCTTTGTTATATTTCATTGTATCGATCACGTGTATCTTCTCTGTTTATTTTTTATGACAACAGTCGAGATAGAATAGAGAAAAACGATCATAATTGTGATTAATGAGAAATGTTCAAAGATAAATGATTTAACGACGTCCATTAATAAAGCTAAGTTTACTGTTGATAACACGATAATGAAACGATGATGGGTAGTTAAGTAAATTCGTAGAAATTCCAACAATAAAAAAAATTAAGGTGACTAGTTCGAAATTCTCACGAGAAGAAAGAAAAGAAAATGGTCACTTCAAGACATATTGAACCGTATAAAAGTAAACTACGGAATGATGTACTTAATTATGCAAATTTTATGCTAAAATAGAAATATTCTTTATAGAAATACGTGAGCACGATAGACCGAACGATTAGCTTAGAATTACCCAACTGTCCCAACAAAAGAACATTCAAATTACATTGTCGATTTGCTATCGCAAACGTTAATTATTTAACAAAAAATTTGTTAATGCTTCAAAGAAGATTTTTTTTCATTTGTTTATATAAACCGGACTTCGAGATTTTGTTTCGGTCATGGGTATTAAAATTAATTGAATGTGTATGTAAATTATTTTGTATGTAAATTAATTAAACGTGATGTAATTCGTCCTAGAAAATCTAAGCGTAAGTTGTAGGCAAGTGTACTTTGATCAAGATATAGATGAATATATATATATATATATATATACGTATATAAAATCAAAGGATTGTCATTTAGAAAGAACGTCCAATGGAATCGAAGATCTTGATCATTACTTTACGTTGAAAAGTATATACATACATAAAAGGAGAAAAAGAATTAAATCAGTCTAAACGATCTCTAACATGCTTTCGAAAGACGAGATGGTTCAATGAGATTTTATGTTGTGTTTAAAGAATTGATTAGACTGAAAGAATAACGATAACGACGACAACAAGAACAACAATAACGAAAGATAAGTTAATGATAAAATATTGATTTCAAAAAACAACATTCAAAGAACAACATCTTAGACTGCGCGAATATGCACAAAAAGGAATATCGACCAGCGTGAGAATCACGCTATCCTTCAGTCGGTCCTCGACCGTGATATCGTCCGGTTCGTTCGTCGAGTGTCAACCACCTCTTCTTCTTCCATTCTTTCTTCTGACGGTTTAAGTTACACAGAATTCAATCGTTTTTTCAGAAAGTTATAATTTTCTCGGTAACTTCAAACGGAATTACTCTACAAACGTAAGCAAGGAGTGTTAACATAAATACAGTTTCTTTGGCTTTTCCATCTCTGTAAAAAGTTGCGTAAATTGTTAAGGGATAAAGAGGCATTACGAAGAAAAAAAAAGTCGGCCAATGAGAAAAATACAAAAGGAAAGAAATATTATCCGGAAAAATTAATGGTCAAGTGAAAAGTTATTTCGAAGGGTTATGAAACTTCAGTTTCATAATAGTTAACAAGTGAGTAAAGATACTAATTTATTGTTTTCCTTCTAGCTTCGATGTTCGCTTTTTTATTTGTTTTTTATTTTACACGAAATTCCTCTGTAATTCAATGATAAATTGACGACAAACGAATATAGATAATGTTTAGTAAAGTTTCTACCTTGGACAAAAAGAACACTCCTACATTGTCTTTGATATCTGGGACTGTTTTAAGTAGGTCAATAAATAATCTCATTTTACAATTTTGCGAAGATTAGCCAGACAACGCGTATGTATTTTAAGCCAGTGAATATATCATTTTTAACTTCGTCGACGAAAATGTTTATCAACAGATTAAATGTCTTTTTCTCCGGGTTATACATACATAGCTGCTTAAATAATTACGTTTCGTTATCTTTTGGGGATTTTCTTGACTGGAAAGTAGAGTATCGTGTTAGAGAAATTTAAGTGCCAGAGTCTAAAGATTATTAACACAAGCGTGAAATTTAAAATCGTATCGTTTGGATTTATTATCTTATTTTAATAAGTTCTTTCGACAAAACCTTTCATCACTTTATATTACTTGTATTTGATAAACCAAATATCCTTCCGTTGATAAACTTGAATAAGTTTACATAACTTCGTTCTTTTTTTATTTTCCTTTCTTTTTCTACAAGGTTTTCTTATCACTTTTATATCTAAAATCCATTCATCATCAGTACGAATGTACTATATGTATATGTATACACATACATAATTTTCCTACGATTTATTATCGATGCAGTAAAGAGGGAGAAATGAATAAGGAAGAGTAGGGGAGATGTTCTTAAAGTTACCGGTTCGTGCCGATTACGAACATATATACACGACGTTCGTTCGATGTGCGTAGTAATAGAAATTGGCAAACCATCTTCGTTAGACGTGAGCTACGTTTTAATATAATTGTAAGTGTACTTTACGTGTGATGTCATAGTCACTATCAACGTCATTTTACGAAGATTTCAATCTCTTGAAATACCTCTAATAATTGAATTTCATGACTTTTTCGCAAGGAAGATAATAAATAATTACAAACATATATATACAATGAATTTTTCAAACAGACAACAACAAGGAAGAGATATAAAGTTAAAAGTAAAAATATTCTACTGTAAATGGCGATGATGATGTCGTAAAGATTAATATCTTCGTTATGCGCAGATAGCGCTTTCCTTTTCGTGATAAAATAATAATTACGTCGCTATAATATCTTTTTTTCTTTTCTTTTTTATGGTTTTCTTGTATTATTTTCATTTTCTTTTTTCTTTTTTTTTTTTTTTTTTGCAGAACAGCAAAAATGATCGGTTGGATACTCGGGTTTATCGCAGTGCTCAGCTGTTCAACGATATGCAACTGCGACCTTAGCAATAAAATGAAAATCATTTATTCGTGGAAAGCATTGGAGTTTACATTTCCGAGTGAACGTGCGAGAGCGACAGCGATAAAACAAGGGACTTTCATACCAGGGGCACCGGTACCTATAGACCTGGACTTTTATCACGGAGGTTCTAAAAAAAAACATTATATTAATTCGCATTTCATTAAATTATATTTTGTCTCCTTTTTCTTCCATTAAAATCGTCAAAATAACGTTAACAGAAGAAAAATTAGAGAGAGAGTGAGAGAGAGAGAGAGAGAGAGAGAGAGAGAGAGAGAGAGAGAGAGAGAGAGAGTGATATTTATCTTGGAATTTCCAATGACAGTTCTTATACTCGATTTCATCGTCGTTATTTCGAAAGTTGATTACTCTGTTATTACTGCTATTATTATTATTATAATTATAATAATAATAATAATAATTATTATTATTATTATTATTATTATTATTATTATTATTATTATTATTATTAATATTCAGAAACACTCCATTCGTGTTCTATATAACTAAAAATAATTTTATAAATAGAATAAGAGGGGAATATAATTATCTCAGATACACTTTATTTAGATAAAAGTGATTGGTAATGAAGAACTATAATGATAATGATTAAGTAGGCGACGTGTTGTATGGAATTATCAATACTATTTCTTTTTCTTTTTTCTATATAAGATCTGTGTCAATATATGACAATAATGAATGAATGAAAAAGAGATAGAGATACATAGATAGAGAGAGAGAGAGAAAGAGAGAGAGAGAGAAACGCAATGTCATTGGAATACGAATGTTCAAGAGAGTGATTCTCTTTCATTGGCACGGAAGTTGCATTGTAATGACAAGGTGCGACTGTTGGCTGAGTCAATAATCTCGTTAGTTGAAAGCCAATTTCTTTCACGGTGAAATCCATCGATCATATCGAATGTGTGGTGGCTCATATCTCGGTAGTACACTTTCTTTTTAGTCAAAAAAAATAATAATAAATGATTGGTCGCGTGCCAGAAACGTTAGTCAAAGTTTAACGCTTTCTAATCACTTCAGGGAATTAGAAAATTCGACAAATCTTTTTTCTCTGAAAAACAGTGATATAATATATATTTATAAATATTTGATGATATACTTTATATATGCAACGATAACTATGCGTATAGATATTTGAATTTTTTTCTAATCTAAACATATATATCATCATAAATATATATCTAGTTTTTTTTACGTTTATATAAGTATCTAATACATATCTATTTTTTTGGTGATGATATATAGATACATGGTATATCTATATAATATCTTATATATATATATATATATTATAGTTTTTAGGAATATATATATTTGTTAAATATATATGAGATAGACATTAGAATAAATTAAATAGATAGATACATATGTAAATTAATATTTTCTAACAACAATCATATATTTCCTATCGAAACTTATAAGATTCATTAAAGGAGATGATTAATTATATAGAGCAACAAGGATCGATAATTTTCGTGACAATACCAAGATTTATAAAGGGAATACCAGCAACTTTTGGTTACGTTACTAATGACGTCACAGCCGAAGGAAATCCTATAATTGCACCATATCCTAGTTGGGAATGGAATAAAGAGGGTGATTGCAACGTTATCACTAGCGTCTTCAGAGTGGCGGTAATTATTTGTTAACTGACATAATTCTGTAGTGGCTCTAAACTCGCTCAACTTAATATATTCTTTTTTTTTTTCTATTTTCTTTTCTTTATCATAGATCGACAAATGCAACAGACTATGGATACTCGATACAGGGAAAGTCGGTGATCGTCAGATTTGTCGGCCTCAATTGCATGTATTTTCCTTGATCAATAATAGATTGATCCATCAGTACAAATTTCCACGCGATCAGTTCAAGGACACTTCCCTTTTCGTTACGCCTGTCGTGGATATTCGTGATACCGATGATAAATGTCATGACACGTTCGTCTATGTAGCTGATGTAACTGGTTTTGGCTTGCTCGTTTACGATCATCGTCATAATAGATCTTGGAGGATTGAGAACAAACTTTTCTTTCCTTATCCAACTTATGGAACTTTTAATATTAATGGCGACACCTTCGATCTTATGGATGGTATAATCGCTTTAGCTTTGGGTCCCATCAGATCAGACGGTGACAGAATCCTTTATTTTCATTCTTTAGCCAGCAGAGTCGAATCTTGGGTAGCCACATCGACCATAAGGTAGATTAGATTGTTCAAGTTGATCATAAATCCTCAACAATATTTATAATTTTGTATGAATTTTAGAAATTATTCAATCTTCGTTCACGATTCCGAGGCAACACCGAGATCTTTCAAATCATTTGCATTAGAAAGACCATCGCAATCAGCAGCCGAGGCAATGAATAAAAATGGCGTTCTTTTCTTTGGTCTTTTGTCTGAGATATCGCTTGCTTGCTGGAATAGTAAAAGATATCCTGAATATAGTAACAAAGACATCGAGCACCTTTTAGTCGATCAAGAAAATCTACAATTTCCTTCTGGTATGAAGGTATGTGCTTGGTTGTTTATTTTATTCACGAAATATTTTTTTCATTCATGTAACATCATATGTTATATTCATTATTTATTGTAAAACGAATATTATTTGTTGTAACGACATTTTCAGTTGAAATATTCTAAAGGTGGTCGAGAAGAGATCTGGATATTGACCTCATCGTTCCAAAGATTCATGACAGGAACTATGAATCCAAATGAGACTAATTTCCGTATCCTGGCTGGATTTGTCGACGAATTAGTTCGTGGCACAAAATGTGATTCTGCTACACACCCACACGGGCCAGTAACATTTCCAAAATGAAAATTATGGCACCGCGAGAATCTTAGACCACATTATCAACCGTGGTCGTCCCATTATCCATGGTCCACTCATACAATGTTACCGGTTATTTCAAAAATGATTTTTAACGATCAACCGGTGCGATACAGGTTTTTTTAAATCATAAGTAAATTCGATTCGAATACGAACGAAAAAACTGTTTTTGTTTTTTCTTTGTTTTGAATGAACTCGCGGTGCTGATTTGTTTTATATTTAATTTGATTGAAACAAGACACGATCATTGTTCGAAATATTTGTGTATATTTTTATTTATTTTATGTATTATTTGGTGTGTGTGTGTGTGTGTGTGTGTGTGTGTGTGTGTGTGTGTGTGTGTGTGTGTGTGTGTGTGTGTGTGTGTGTGTGTGTGTGTGTGTGTGTGTGTGTGTGTGTGTGTGTGTGTGTGTGTGTGTGTGTGTGTGTGTGTGTGTGTGTGTGTGTGTGTGTGTGTGTGTGTGTGTGTGTGTGTGGTATGTATTATAGTAACTAAAGTGCCAACAAATTTTATCGACATTGTTTGAAACAATAGTTAAAAATATAAAAATAATTGTAATGAAATCTATTTCGTAAGATAATAATATCTTACAAAATTGTAATTAAATAAAATGTTTCACGTAGAAATGAAATTATGAATAAAGGTAAAAAAAACGTTACTACTAATATACTTGTATTTTTAGTTCAATGCCAATCGAGAGTAGAAAATAGATTTGCATTCCACGATGCGGATTCATTCATTGCTATGCTTTGAACTTTCGAATGAGTTATGTCATAAGTTTACTCCTAGCATGATCGTTAGCAATCGAAAATAATATTTTGTATAATATTGTGATTACCCACAATTCTTCTTTTTTTTTGTAGTATATATGGGAACGTATAACATTTTTTAATCGTTTTATAGTGAAAGCCTTCATTTATTACGTTCCGATAATGTTAATGAATAGTAAAAAGCTTCAAAATGAACGTCTCATGAACACATGCAAACTCATTCAGTTTCGGTCGTTTTATTTTCTACTCTCATTAAAATGAGTGATAATAATGATGATGATGATGATAGACACACCCAAGACCACAAAAGATTACAAAAAAGAAATGACGTTATTACGCAACAAAAATTCGAACACGAGGAACATACATTAACGAAATATCTTTATGCAAATCACTTCGTTATTATACTGATTGATCGATCAGCTGTCAAAAAAAAGGACCAAGTGAGCTATATAAGTTCTCGACGATATAGTAAACGCCTCAGTTCAATATTTTGAACGTGCTGATTGAATTTCATACGTACAAGGAGTGAAGTATTAAAAAATTCGACATTTTTTTCATTCTAATCCGTACCAGTAATTCTATTGATTGTTAGTGCATAATTTTTCATTTTTTAAGATAATTTATTTATTTATTTTTTTTTAATAAAATGAAAGCTACTTTTCCGTGGAAACGAAATTATAGTTTCTAAATAAAAAAATGAGAAATCGAATGGATAGATCCTTAGATATCGGAAAATCATTTCTTCCGTATAATTATGTACATAAATTGATAATTATAGATCATAAATGTATATCAAGTAGATAATGGGTGTTATCTAAAAATAGCAATAACAATAATCTCTCTAATAAAATAAATAATTAATAAGAATATATCAGAAGATCACTTAACACTTTCATTTTCGTTCCGTAGTAATTCTTTATTTTAGAAACCTTTATTTATAATGATTACATTGATATAAACGATAAAGAATAGAAGTAGTTTGTTTTGAAAGGCCGCGAGGAACGATAGTGATCAGGAGGTATGTTTTCTGAGTAAGTCAGCCTGTGATTTTACGATTATATTTAAGACGGCTGGTTGGTCAGTCGATTGCCAACCGAGAGAAGTGGTCCTTTGCCATAAGTTAAAGGCAAATCTTCGAGCAGTGCGCACAAGTGATACAGTGATAAATAAAATGAAATAATCAAAAATTTATGCGAAGTATTGTGTATATGCTTCGTAGATGTGAAATTGACAGTGAATCGACAATTCATTACTATTAATAAACTATTAATAAAAGTTTTACAACAAATTATGTGACATGCGCGTTTTTTATTAAAAAAACAATAACAATAATAATAAATGTCTTTTTTATACATATGAAAAAGTTAATTTGTTAAAAAAAAAATTGAAAATGCCTTGATAACAGTGATTTAGAACAGTTTAATATATAATTAAAAACTTGATCGATCGATTGATTGATATAATGATATAGATTGTGACGATATTTGAAAAGTAAAAGAAGGAAACTTTTGTTCTCAATTAAAACTGTAATCCTATATCTGTTCTTGTTCTTTTCTATTCATGCTCTGTTTATGAGAAAGAAATAATCTGCATCCGTGCTGTAACAGTTTGAACTAAGTACAAAGCGGATCTAATTGGAATTATCTATTCTGTGATGTTAATCAGTGCCGGCATAATACAGCTACAGACAGTGTAGCCAGTGATTGATAGTGAGCTTTCAGAGGATTGAAACGTCCATTGAATTGTTTTAAATCGGGAAGGTGTATATCTTGTTTAAAATCTCGTCGCGTGTTACCCTTCAATAGTAAAACGTATCGACGTAGGATTGATCATTGATCATTGATCATTCGACAAGTCAAGTACATTCGCATGAAATCAGAATTAAATCGGTCAGTTAAGTTTGATAACCGTACGAACTAACACATTGATATTTAATAATAACGATTATAATCTAAAACGATTGTGAAAGTATTAGATCGGTATAACTTAGATTGAGAAATCGATCAAAATTTTTTACTTTGTGAAAAAAAATCATCATTTAGTAGATACCTACAAATAATCCAGAGAAAATTATTATCGACTTTGGATGTTGGTATGAAGTAATATTTGTTCTTTTTCTTTTTATGGGTAACAGATTGGTCGTTGCATGTGATGCAAGGAATGTCGATTTTTTCAACCACAGGTGTTGAAAAAGATGAAGGAAAACCGCTTGTTTAATAGTTATGTTCTAATTTTCAGATTATATCTATCTATTCGATTCTACAACGTTACATACATATTCGATTGTTTGAATGTCAACAATTTTAAACAATTTGACTGTGAACATAAATTAATTTTCTTTTCCTATCTTTTTTTGTTTTCCTTTTCTTTTTACAGAGATATGCAACGATGAGAAGAAAGAAAAGAGTCGACTCTCGACCAATGCAATCCAACAATTATTTTTATAGCTCTCCCGATCACTTTTTTGACTATAAGAAACCAATCACGTGGACTAATCATGTGATACATTACCAGCAACACGAACTCGCAAATCGAAAGATCGAAGAACGTAACGAAAACCGTAAGTTTTATTTTTCAAATCCATCAACATTATAATTCTCAGCTTTTGTTAAATATAAAAAAGAGAAAAACATAATATTGAAAGGAACATACTCTGATTAGAATAATTAACGATCGACTTAATTTGCTTACCTCGAGAATTTCAAATGAGATCTAATGAATTTCTTTAAAAGAAAGGTTGGATAAAATAAACGTTTTATTCTCTTTCGGTATACCTTAATCTTAAACTTAAGTTTCAATTTCTCGCAACGAATTTATTAGACTCGTAACGAAAGTTTAAACGGAAAGTAATAGACGTTTCTAGTCATTGAGAGAACTCTAGTGAAACATCACGGCGATCCTCTCTTTCTATTTTGCAATATCATAACGTGTTTACTCGTCTAAATCGTATAGCCGAAGTAAAATCATATTACTTTCACTAATAACAACCAAGAAGTATGCATATTTTTAAAACTTCCGATATATATTATTTTTCCATGTGTAAATGAAGTTAATTAATATAATATATAATATAATTGATTAATTATATATATATATATATATGATATTATATATAATATAATAAATAAAGATATAATACAATGAATTAATCGTAAAGTATACCGAATAAAAAAATTTTCTGAATTATTAAATGGTTCTGAATTACGAAAGAAGGAAAAAAGAAAAAGAAAAGAACTCCAAGGCACGCACATAACTCATTTTTTTTTACCATAATAGTAAAACTTTGTAGAGCAAAATAATTTTCGGTACAGCAAGTATGCGTGAACGTTTGCGATTATCGTTTGAGTGATCATTAAATTTACGGAACAATGAGATAAAGCCTTCATTAGTTTCTTTCAAAGACGCAACCGAGATTTTCCCTTAGCTATGAGATGCTACGTATTACTGTTAAATTAATATGCGAGTTTCACCAAGGAGAGTTTGAAGTTGATGGTAAAAAGATTCTTGGTAGATAGGCCCGCTGTCTCCTCGTAAAAAACTTAATAACTTTACTCATTCCTATTGAAAACCGGAATGTTTTAAGGACGATTATGCAACACTACGATGCCTTGACTTTCTCTGAAATGTAATGATCTCTCTCCCTCTGTTTCTTATTTTTTTTTTTTTTGACATTTCACATATGTAAATTCGTAAAAAATCAAAGAACACGCCTAAAAAAAAGTTAACAATGCTTTCGTCTTTTTTTAAAATACTTATGTAACAATAAGATTCTTTGCCTTTCTTTGAAATGCAATGTTTTTTGTTTTTCATATATGCGCATTCATAAAAATCTTATTGTAAAAAAGATCGAGAAACATGAAAAAAAATATCAATAATAATCTCGATCGAAGTTATTGCAAAAGAAAGATTATTGATATTCAAATCTCGATGTTTAATCGATGGAACTTGGAGAAAAGAAAAAAACAAATAAGAACTACTTGACATTTCTTTCTCTCGATATCTTCTACGAACAAGCACATAGCCAATAGTGACCTATACAGTAACGATCTGCACTACTATAATCCGGATCAGTTTGTTACAACGAAAGGGAAAGTTCCTGGCGTAAAAAATACACCGTGTCTCATCGACAATAGGACAGGTATCTAAGTAGGTGACACGATCCAAGTCAACATCTTGCTAGTATTAACTAACAATACCCATAAGATATACACCTTGATCACGCTTCTGACTAAATTAAACTACTATTTATTTATAATCTTGTCAAGTTTAGGAAGTAAGTAAATTGAGAAGTTGATTAAGTTTTACTGATATTAAGGATAATCAAAATGAACCTGTTATAAATATTGTACTATTAATGTCACGCGATATTTTCATTAAAACATTATATCATAACTTTAATTCGTATAGTAACAATTAGTATAAAATATATATATATATATTTTATATTCGGAGAAAATTGTGATAAACTTATGAAAATATTTTTGATAAGAATATAATGAATCTTATTCGTTCGATTTTTTTTACGAATTCTATTATCTTTTATCCATTACTATAGTACTATAGTAGACGTGTGAGAAACGAAGACTTTGAAAGGAATTTCTATTGATCGAGAGGATGGTGCGACCTTTTCTCTTAAGAAGTATCACGAACTTCCAACTCCCTTGAATTCACATCACTGACCTATAAAATATCGTCCTTCTCCATGAAGATACGAACGAAGATGCTAAGAAAAATGAGGGAGAGCATCTTCAAAGAGAAGGGATTAGCCATTCTCTCTCCTTTCGTAGTATCGAGGTACACTTACGAGCCGGATAGTGAATATGTCAGTTAGGAATCATCCATGCTCCCATCTCGAACGATACCGCGTGTATTCCTTGATTTTCTCTCATCGCGAAAGTCTTGCTCGGGCTTGGTCAAAAACGAACATCATTTTCGTCGTTTCGTACGTTCTCTTCGAAATTAATCGATTTCATTTTGACAACAAAATCGAAAGTCATCGAGTTCCTTTCAAAGTGTTCCTTTGAAATTAACATCGTTCACTATCATTAATTAACTTTCTAATGAATCTGTGATATGATTCGTCACGTCGTTCTCATTATAATCGACCTATCCTGATCGTTGATTTTTCGGCATTATTGTTATTTATTATACAATACTTGTTATTCGTCCTTAAGGTGAGTAAATTAAAAAGCATTCGAAGCTTAAAGAATCAATCACTTGATGATTTATAATATATCAGATAAAAAAATGTATAATACATACGTTCGTATACTATGACATGAACGAAACATCGATCTAACGTATGTATAGATCATTTTGCATATAAATTTAGTTTACTAGACGTGTATTTCCTTTCAAAGACTCGTTCTAAGAAACGTAAACGGAAGCGAGATTGCTTCGTTTGTGTTTCCACGACAAAGAACAAACGTACGAATTACAACATATCGTTGATCATGTTTTTCAACATTTACCTTATCGATGATCATTGAGTAATATTAATAGTATTACGTATATATACATATATATACACACACGCACACTCTCTTTCTCTCTTTACTCCCCCTCTGTGATTTTTTTTATGATACACATCTCCATTAACGGAACACGAAAGGCGAAGTTCCGATCGATCCATTTTTCAACTAACTTGCGAAATTTTGCTCCGAGCGAGGAGACATTTCATGCAGTTACATAACTTTCATTATGCTTCGAGCATATAAGTCGATTTTAACGATTTGGCAAGACATCTCGAATTCGTTACGTGTTCGAAAAAGAAAAAGAACGAAACAAAATAAACAATCGAGAAAATTGGATCATATAATAATCTACTTTGATCATTCGCAACGATGAAAATATTACGATGGTGAACTTCGATTTTTTTCTTGAATTTCTTTTTATAGGTATGGCCAACATGATGCCATGGCTTCTCTCAATGTCACTTCTCGGTTTTCAACAATTCGCAGCTCATCCTGGCATTGCACCGATTTCACGTGAACTCGAAGCACCGATTTTTCCTCTTCATGACTCGGTACAAACCCAAATAAATATTTCGCGTATCGATAGATGACAATAATCTTGAAATTATTAAAATAATATATAATCGTGCATTTCCCCGTATGCCGATTTATCTATATACTACACTCATCAGTCAGTAGGTAATCCGGTATCGCAAGAAAAATTATCAGCTCCAACTTCGTGTGACTCTTATGGGAACTCGTTGGAAAATAAATTAGCAAGGACAACTGAAAGAAACAATATTCTTTATGGTTCCACACCGATTACGGCAGGTCGATTTTTCCAATCAAATAATCATGATTACCCGAGAACCATAGGCGATGTCTTTAAGAACAATGCCCATTCGATAAATCAACTTGAGTTTCATGGATTTAATTATGATTTCAATCACGAACCAGTTGAAGACGAGTACGTCGGACCAGCGATGAGTTTGGTAAATATTCGATTATATCTTTTGAAAGAATTTTCGATCTTCTCTATCGATCTTGTTAATTTTAATTTAGGTTTACGCTTGGTCGACCGTAGACTTTGAGTTCGATAATATCGAAGAACGAGATCAAGCTATATTTGATGGTGATTACATAGCTGAAAATAATTTACCATTAGGACTAGAAGTATATCAGAACAGAGTCTTCGTTACTCTTCCAAAATGGAAGGAAGGAATACCAGTGACACTGGCAACTGTTCCAAGATATTCCAAAACAAAGAGTCCAAAATTGAAGCCATATCCTGATTGGGATTGGAATATGTCTGGTTAGTTTGAATCTGGACAAATCGTATCTATTAAAATGATTTTCTAATACTTTTTTATACTTTCAGATAAATGCGATGGTCTTACGTCAGTGTTTAGGATGCAAGTAGACGAATGTGATCGTCTTTGGGTTTTGGATTCTGGAGTGACAAATATCGCTAGAAAACCAACGCAAAGTTGTCCACCAGCACTTTATATTTTCGATCTTCGAACTGATAAATTGATCAAGAAATATACTTTACCGCAGGAGCAAGTAAAACAGGATTCTTTGTTCACAAATATAGTGGTTGATGTAAGAGATGGAGATTGTGGTGGCGCAATGGCATATCTTTCAGACGTCTGGAGATTCGGTATAATCGTTTATGACTTTTACAAGGATTCATCCTTCAGGTTCGAACATCATTTCTTCTTTCCCGATCCTTTGGCTGCAAAGTATGAACTCCATGGTATAAAATTCCAATGGACTGACGGAATCTTCGGCATTGCATTAAGTCCTATCGATATTCACGACGATAGGACCCTGTTCTTTCATCCAATGTCGAGTTTCAGAGAATTCGCAGTATCTACGTCTGTCCTTCGAGACAAGAGAATGGTCGATCATAATACCGATAAATTTATACCGATTGGAAGACCAAGAGCGAAGGATTATGGTCATTCGTCTGGTTCCGTTGTCGACAGAAACGGTGTAATGTTCTTCAACATGGTTACTCGTGACTCAGTATGGTGTTGGGATACGAGAAAGGAATATATACCCGAGAATTTAGGTGTAATAGGTACCAGTAACATCTCGTTGGTCTTTCCTAACGACATTAAAGTCGATCATGAAGAAGAGCAAAGCGTTTGGATGATCTCCAACAGGTTACCAATGTATCTCTATGGAAATTTAGATAGCAGCAAGATCAATTTTAGAATCTTCAAGGCACACGTTAAGGATGCTGTTAAAGACACTATTTGTGATCCTGATCACGTGGTGCCTGATTATGGTCAGGGTTATGACGAAACTTGTTGAATGTTGTAAAAATTTCACTTGAAGTTTTGAGTAGTTCAAATAAAACGATTGAACAAATTTAACTTATGTACCATAATTATTAAGACGATGAAAATATTTTGTTAACAAAAAGAAAGTAAAAGAAGTTATTAAATGTCTATAGAGTGATAGGTAATATCAATTACGATAAGATAATAAAAGAAAGAAAACTCTAATAATTATTTATAAAAGCGATTCAATCAATCATTACTTTTTTATGGATACATAAAAACGTATATTTTTTATTAATGCAACAAAGATCCTCAAATTTGAATCCTTTAATAAATTATTAAGGAAATTCTTCCATCAAGCTATTTTCTTCAAAGGATAATGTGCTTTCAGATTCAACAGTACTTTTAATATACATCGTATCAATACTATCTCTTATATTTGAAATTTGCGAATTTGTATTTTTTATCGAAGCTTGATCATCCTCTTCAACTTCATCGATGAAGTCAATCACACCGTTTCTTTCTTGGTTGTCAGGTTCAACGATAAACTCTGATATATTTATCGAATTTGAGGAAACAACCATGTCACATTTTTCAGGTAAAAAATCGTCAGAAAAAAGGTTCTTAAACGTATCCAAATTCATTTCGTACGGTCTGTAAGCGTACACAGAATTATGTAAATCCGACATAAGAAAATATGATCTTAGATTTTCCAAGTAAAAAGCTAAAAGAAAACTGAAGAAAGCTATTATCATTTCCAAGGATGGTTGATCGGAATCTTTGATCGTTTCACATCCAAGAGAATCTATTTCTGGATCAATGATATCCATTGTCCTTGTTTCACTGAGTGCAATAGTAACTTCACTGTCATATTGAACAACTTCGTTTGTAGGAAAATTATCAGTTGAAGTCGATCTTGAATCTAAAGGCAAGTCCTCGTCTTCCATCACTAAGATACAAAGATCAAAATTTCTATCAGTTTCAAAATCACATGAACCTTGTAGGATATCTTCGAGATCATTAACGTCGTTTTCGACATCTTGAACGTTTGGAAACGTCAATGTGTCTTCAACATAAATATCCATATCATTATTAGAACGAAGAACTAATTCGTCGACGGTTGATGGCAAACGATAAGTATTATAAAAATTTTCGAAGAAAGACATGAATCCTTCGTCATTTATAGATCGAGAATCACGTGGAAAAGTTCGAATGATAATCTCAGGTTTATGAGAAAATGCAGCATGGACCAGACTGGCTGTGACGTCATCGACGATATCTCTCTGCTGATTACCATAAAGATCGGACGATTCGAAATTCATTCCTTGTAAATTTTTATTAGTTAATAGAATACCATGTGGACGTAAACTCCAATGGATGTTTCTTGCGATATCTATCATGTGTCGAGACACATTTCTCCGTCTAACTTGATGATGATTATTTCTATCATCGATCGATTCGACTACATTTTCAGTTTTTTTAGTAGATGAAAGTGAGATGGAATTTGTTAAGGAAAAAGATGAATTATCTTTTTCAGCATTTAACAAGTCGATCTTAAATTTCTCGATCTCTTCAATTTCAGATTCTTTTGGTGTATCAATCATTTGTATTTTTTCTTCTTCTTTTTCATTTATTTTCTTATTTTCTGTACATTCAATGAAATCTTTCAAATCAGACGAATTAGTAGGCATATATCTTTCAGAAATAATGGATTCCTTCGAATTAAAAGTCTTAAAATTTGTATTTGAACCGAAATCCAAATTGGTTCGTAAATATTGATGAGACGAAGGTAGTCCAAAGGGAACACTCATGTCTTCCCTCCCAGTATTTATGTCAAGTTCAAGGCTATCAGTTATCTTTTCACTGTTTCTTAAAGAAAGATTCAATTTCATTGCATCTTGATTAGGTTTGCTATGTTTCATATACACCTGACTATCCCTTATTGTCAGAATTCTTCTCAACTCTTGCCTGAACCAATTACTACCATGACGATCCAAAAGATTCAACATAATAGCTGCATCCTTATTTTGTATATTAGGTAATCGAGAAGACGATGATTCGTTTTCAAGAAAATTAAGATTTTCCTTCTCCTTTATTAATTCTTCGTTATTAATATTACTAACATATTCAAAGAAAGAATCAGTTGTGTTATGTATTTCAATTTCGTTGTATGAATCAAAGTGATCTTGATATGTATTAAATTCATATGAATCAGCCTCATTTCTTCTTTGTATTTGTCTGTAATTATTTGTCATTTTAGAACAAGACATTACTTGCGTCGACCATGATTTGGTATTGTCTATGAAGGAATATAGCATATCAGTTTTCGGTTGTTTCTTTTTTTCCATCTCACGTTTGTCCTCCATTAAAGTGATCTCATTGTAAGCTCTCAAAGCTTTCATTTCTAAAAGTTCTCTTTCTTTAGAGGATGTCATACGTTTTCTCCTCTTTTTCAACGATATCATGTTATGTCTCGATTGATCGAAGTATTCGGAATGTTTATAACTATCAAACGAACTCTTGATGATCTTATTTTTAATATTGGTTAATCTATGAGGTAATTCCTTATGAATTTCCTTAGGACATGCAGATGATTTTTCTACAAAATTCGAATTTTCGTATTCTAAACTATCTGCTACCTGTGTCATGGCAAAAATATTCCAATTTTTACAATAACATGGCCCAATTTCTAAATTATCTTCGTAGCATTCATCGTTTTTAATTAAATTCTTAGTATTTAATAATTGTTTTAAATTGGTATTCGCCGCAAACTTTGGACATACGTTGTCCATGTAATCGATATGTACATTGTGATCATTATTTTTATTATCCCCTTTTTTATTGTATATGTAATTGTCCAAACTTTCTGTAGTTTGAAAACTAATTCTATTGTAACGTCTATCAGTATTATTATTTATATTTAAGTTACTCCAAATACTTTCATAAATATTAAATGGATCATTACTTTTATATCCTCCTTTTGGTTCGACACTTGTGTATCTAAAATGACAATACTTCAATGAAATATTGTTACTCAAATACAAACGTTAGAAAAAGTACCTGTGTTTTGTAATTAATTCTTGATCTATTATATCAAAATTCTGTAATTTGTCTTCAATAAATTCTGTCCTGTTAAAAATTGTAGGATTATTTACAGATTTGTATTCCACGCCAGTGTAACACGCAATTTGTTTTGGTATTTTAAACAATAATTCTGTGTTCTTGTTATTCCATATCATCATTTTTTCTCGATCAAATAAATTCTTCGAATTCGAAGGTTTCAACAACGTTTCTTTGTATTTATCATTTGTATTTTCAACAAATTTTGCATTAAATCGTAATTGAGGATCCAAAAATTCATCGATTGCCAATTCTTTACCGTAGAGATTAGTGAAGTTAAATTTTTGATAGAATGGTAAACAGCCTATTGTAGAGAAGACGCTAGTGCTAGGAAAAATATGAGATCGATTGTTGAAAATATAATTGTAATTTCTTCTCATTTCTAAATGAATCGTTTTCGATGTGTCTGCTACAGGGTTTATTGTTTCTAAATTAGGTTCCTCTGTAAAAATAATCTTATATACATATATATAATAATTGAATATATTTATATATATATATATATATATATATATATATATATATATATATATATTTAATTATTCTAATTTTATTATTCACGATGAATGTAAAATATTCTTACTTAAGAAAGAATTATTTTCCAATTCTGTATGAGTGAAATCTTTTGCATTAATCATTTGACTTCGTAAAAAAATATTACAATCAATCTTTGATTCTTCCTCTTGATCAATATTCGTAATAGTTGCATCATTTTTGGGTAATTTTCTGATTTCTATGTCATCCAAGGAAGTAATATTCCCCTCTGGAATTTTATTATCATTTATTAGAACATCAATTTCACCATTAGATGTACAATAAACTTCATTTAAACATTTATTTCTTCTATTTAAAAGGCAAGGATAAATAGAATTAGAAAGGATAGTTTGTTCTTTGAAAGGACATTCCATCGATTGTCTGTCCCCTACAAGAGGAAAGCATGGTCTAGACTCTACTTTCTCTCTCGTCAATGGACATGCTTTTTTCTTTTTTTCCTTAATAAATTCTAACTTTGTTTCATCTTTTTCATCGATACGATCTAGTACAAAAGCTGTTATGGATCCTTTAGCTTGTGTCAATTCAACTACTTCTTCATGAATCTGTTCTCTTTTTGCTTCAACTGAAACATCTTTGGTCTTCTCGTTAATCTTTTGGTCTCTAAAAACCTCGGTTTGTTTTAATATTTCATCGCCCCTTCGTTTCATTACCCTAAACTTTTCAATGCGATTATCATTTATATGAAATACAGGCATGTCAGTTTTCGCCATTAAATAATCAATGATAGATGGATCTCTTATACTGTGATCTTTTATCAGATCATTTTTTCCTATCTCCTTCTTCTTTGCACACTCTTCTTGGGTCTTATAAATTATAGTATTCTCTAACATCCTTTTGTGGACTCTAGCACGTGCATTGATTATATCAACATCAGTTAATCCCAAAAGCTTCATACATTTCTCAATAGGGATCAAATCATTATTACGAATTATCTGAGAAATGACTTCATCTGTGTCATCGGATTCAAAGCTGCTGATAGTCGTTAACGTTGTCAACGATCTAGATATTTTACTTTCGTTGGAATCGTGGAAAATTGAACGATAAAATGCGTCGTTCAGATTAGGTAAACTCATACAACGTCTTCCCGAGAACAAATCGAATGTCGATTCCTTGCTAACTATTTCTATGTTACTACCATCCGAGAAGATATTATATGCGATAGAATATTTTTCTTGCAAAGCTTTTCTTATCTTTCTAATTCTTTCTATTTTTTTCAATTCTATATAAGAACATGCGATTGCATACCATATGTAAGCAGAATTGGCTGTAAATATTAATATTGTTTGTTCAAGTAGATAAATTTTGTAAAGAATTAGTTTGTAAAGAATAAACTTTCTAAATGATTTATTGAGTATCAATGTATATAACGTATCGAGCTTACTTAATGAAAGAAGTTCAACGAGAACAAATTCGATCATTCGAAATGAAGAAAATCTTTCCCTACCCCATAGCCATATGAATATAGTAATAACGATCAATTTTAGTACAAGATTTTGGAAGAAACTGAGGATCAGCCATGGCAGAAGTAAATTTGGTCGACTCCATGTTAAAATTGGATAAAAATTGATCATGTATAAAAATGTGTAAACATAAGCGACTATCTTCCTTGTTATAACGATCCATGTTAGGGCTATTTGCAATGTGGAATAATAATGTGTAAAATATCATTCAAATACATAGAACATATTTTTCTCGATACTAACTTGTTTTTACCCAATACTCAAAATCTGTAGAGAAAAAGTATGGTTGAGTCAATGACAGATTCCAAATCTTTTCAATTTGTTGGGACCAGTCAAAAGGATGCCATTCCAATGTGCTGTTGAGCTTCGGAATATTATCATCTCGTTACTTACTTTAACGATTTAAGAAATATTGTTATTTTATGATGTTTTATTTCCGTTGCATGACCAATACTTTATCGTTATACTTAGAACATCTTAAATACAGAAAGAAACTATGTCCAATAATTATTTCAGAAATCTTACCAAACCTAACAGAATCATTACTAATAATTCAGCCTGAAAAGATATTCCTATGTAATGTCCAACGAATCTTGGCATTCTGCACTTAAAATTTCAGAAGATATTAAGTTCTCTTGAATAAATGATATTACCACAAACGAATCATCATATCGGTTTAATTTCTTCGAATTTCGAATATTAAGATAATCAAAAGTATTCGATGAAAAGGGGAATTTAAACGATATGATTCATAGTTTCGATACAATCTGTCAGTCGATATAATCATACGCTTGAACACAGCCTACATGGTTGTGTAAATTCAATCATCTATAGTGATTTATAACTAATATCAACGTCTACACGAAACATGTTTTTATTTTTGTCATACTTTTCATAATAACTTAATGATCATTGAGATACGATCTTAAAATAAAAATTCGCTTGAAGATTAAATGTAAGTGAAATAAAAGGAAGAAAACAACGAAACACAAATAAAACGCGTAAGATAAATGGCATGATTTATTACAAATATTCCTTACAACTGTATAAACCCAGTAGGCTCACGTTATAAGACTGTTAATAAATCTCTGTTTTTTTCCTCTCTTTACGATGTTAAAGAAATTATTTTCCATCTAGGACAGGTTCTATCGTTTGTCCTCCACAAATCTGACCCCAACCTATCAAACGCCAATGCTTTTCGACACGACGCGACAATGCAATCTTTTCGTCGATTTCTGTACACACTGGACTCGTCAAGCTTATTTTAGCTAAATCAGCACGAGTAGCTAAAACTCGACCACCAGTACTAAGAGAGCCAATGTTCACTAGCAATACTTCATTCCTAGATAATTTCGGTACCTATAAAAAAAATTATATAAGATATCAAATGATGAGAAATTATAGATCACGAAAAAATAATAATAACATAATAAAAATCTTACTCTCGCTCCTTTCTTATCACCCTCCGTTCTTACACCCAACAAACGTTTCAAAAGATAGTACGATATTTCAAGTTCAATGAATATTTTAGGTAATGCCCCAACAGCTCCTAAAATTTGTCCCACTAAACGATCAGCTCTACACAAAGTTGGTTCGATTTTCGTTCCAACACCTTGAAGAATTATAGATCATTATGCTAACGTTATTCTGTCGTTTATAATTATTTTAATTAGGCTTAATTGATATCGCTTAGCTCTTATATAAATCTGCAGATATTGTTTTGAAAGGCTTAATTTTCCGTAACTACACAGATGTAATTCAAGGAATCTTAGGAGTCATAAGAATTGACATTTTCTTTTTTTTTTTTTTTTTTTGTTGCAGTTGAGAATTCGGAATCATAGGAAGGAAAACTAAGAGGACAGACATACTATTGGAAGTAATAATCAAATCGTAAAAAAAAATCCTAATTACTTATTAAAATGTATAGAACTAAAGATGACCTTTTCAATTCTGTTTGTAATAGATTTAGAATCGCGACATATATGTCTTTCTTATTATTCTCATTTCGTTTAATTTCTCTTCGATCCTAAGATTTCTTATGTCACTTCTGCGCAATCTTTCTGCATTAAGATACATTAACATTTTATCTTATCCTGGAATCACAGGAAATACAATCTTGAATCTAATATACTAGGTGTATTGCAAAAGACGCTCCTTATTAAGTAATAAATGATTAATATAATAATTAACTCACCTATAAGACCACCGGGAACTGCGAATTGTAGCTCGTTCTGTTCAGCAAATAGCGAGACGATACGTGAAAATATAGGACGACACGTTAATTTCCCTTCGCTATCTTTAGAGACTAATCCAGGTCTGACTTCGATTTCCATGCCAACCTGTAGCAACATAATATTTACTAGAAATTATTTATTAGAAAATTCGAAAACAGAAGCAGTAATAGATTTAAAGAGAAAAACAGTAGCTGTGAGAAATTTTGAAAGAAAAGAAAATATAAAAAAGATCATGAAAAATACCTAGGAGGGATGAAGGGAGAAGGATTGTGGAGAAATTAACGAAGGGGAAAGCGTCGAGCGAGGACGGTGTGCCAAACGAGGTGTGGAAATATGAAGGGAAAAAAGTGGAGTATTGGATTTGGATATTTTCCTGTAGGGTATGGAAAGATGAGGATGGACACATGCGAAGGACAGAGTCAGGAAGACAAAGACAGTGATAAGACAGATATAGGGGATAAGCAAAAGGAGATTTTGGGAAGATTAGGAGAGAAGAATCTGGTTATGTGAGAGACTGATAGAAACGGTGATGGAGTTTGGGGCGGAGATATGGGATTGTAAAGAACAGAGAGAGGTGGAGGCGATGCAGGAAAGGTGAATTAGACAGATGTTAGTAGTAGACAGGTGTATGCCGGAGCAAGTATTGAGGGAGTGTACGAATAGAGAATAAGGGGAGAACTGATGGGAAAGAATGAGGGAGTTGTTAAGGCAGGAAGGGGAGAACAAATGGTGGATGAGGGAATTGAAGAGAAAAAGGGGGAAGGAAGGGGAGAGGGATCAGGGGGAGTGGAAGTATGAGTGTAGAATGTGGCGAGTATATGCTGGAACTGGAAGCCGAGGCGATAAATAGAAAGTAGCGCTCTCTCTCTCGTTTAGTCGTTTAGTTTAATTTAGTTAAGTTAGTATGTAAGATACTTATAAAATAGTTGTAGATGAGTAGGTGTAAGTGTTGCGAACATTAAATGTATATGAGATGTTGTGGGAGATTTGGGTATGCTCCTCTGAAAAGCACCTTCAATTTCCGAGGGGAAGAATAAATATATATATCTATCTATCTATCTATCTATCTGTCATGAAAAATACCTTCAATACACCTCTTAATATACTGCCTCCTGCAACTCCACCTTTGAGATCATCCACTTCGCAGCCAGGCTTATTAACGTCGAACGATCGGATAACGATCAATCGTGGTTCTGACGTAAAATCTCTAAGCGGAACCGGAATTTTCTTTGTTATGTACTCGCACAATACTTCAATGTTATATTTCAATTGGGCAGAAATTGGAATAACGGGAGCTCCTTCTGCTACAGTACCTAGTTTATTTAAAATAAAAAGTAACTATATAGATAATTGTCTTAAAAATAATTGATGACGAACTATTACTAAAATCTTTTTTATTATTACTAATTATTATTTATTATTTACTCTATTACTCTATTACTACACTATATACTATTTAATTGATACATATATATATATATTTATTTTTTTATTTACTAATACTAATTACTATTACTATGTAATGCTACCTTGAACGAATTTCAATATTTGTTCATACTGTTCTTTCGCCTGAGCTTCCTTCACTAAGTCAATTTTATTTTGCAAAATAATTATGTGCTTTAACTTCATAATTTCAATCGCAGCTAAATGTTCAGAAGTTTGTGGTTGTGGGCACGACTCATTGCCAGCTATGTGGAACAAGAGAAATTATTTCAACATTAAAGAAATTGATTGCAATTTCGAACAAACAATTTTATTAAAAGTTTATAAATCATACCAATTAAAAGTAATGCTGCATCCATAACGGCAGCTCCGTTAAGCATAGTTGCCATAAGAATATCGTGTCCAGGACAATCTACGAAGGACACGTGTCGAACCAATTGAAATCGTCCAGGACAAACGGGACGTAAACAAGGAAAGGAATCATCTTTACTAGATCCTCCTGATATGTAACAAGCCGGCCTTGGACATTTTTCATTATCACACTTATAAATCTTTGCATTCGCATATCCTACAACATACAATGAAAATTGAAAAGAAGGATTCAGTAATGAACTTTCTATCTGATCAAATATAAAGGAACAATTTGTACTTTATGTAATCACGTAAAATGTGAAATAGAAAAAGGAAAGATAAAGGAAATGTGATAAAGAATCCTTTAAATTTATTACTTGACATAAAAATAATATAAATAATTGAAAATGAAAAAAAACATACATACGTACATTTATACACATGTATGTCGTGTATGTGCAGGCACGTGTTTGTATGTTTCTATATATATATATATATATATATATATATATATATATATATATATATATATATATATATATATATATATATATATATATAGAAAGATATATATATATATATAGAAAGATATATATATATATATAGAGAGAAAGATATATATATATATATATATAAAGATATATATATATATATATATAGATAGAGATATATATATATATATATATATATATACACACATATATATAACATAACGACAAATGTTTAGTTTACAAAAAATTATAAAAAGTATTGGGTTAGCAACTAAGTGATTACGGATTTTAAATAAGAATCTATCGACAAAATCCGCAATCATTTAATTGCCAATCCAATATATACATATACTAAATGATACTTTTACATATCTCAAATATTATCTATAATTTTAAGTCTTTGAGAGAGCATTTATACCTAATATACTTTAACCAAGAACTTTAACTTCGAACATAGTAATACAATTACACGTATGTGTGTATCATGCAAAAGATGGTAAAATATTGTTTTATACATTTTCTTTTTTACACTTCCGCTTTATATAACTTTTATGATAACTTATTGCAAAAAATTGATTCACTGTCTTGTTCCTAATAAAATGATAAGACATAACATTATATGTGATAGATATACACATTTCATTCAATAGAATTATTGCCCTATACATATATGTTAGATACAATCATATTTGAATTATTTCTACTCTTACATAAATTCTCTTACAAGATATAATACGAAAACAATATGAAATGTTGCTTTCACAGCAAATACTGGTATTCCAAAACGAAATATTTTGTCATGTACCATCATTATTTCTATTTTTGAATTTTTTTACTTCTAATAACTATTAATTCTTGTAATATTTTTTAAAATAAATACTTTCTACAATTCTTAGCACCACACTTGCATAAAACTTTATTAGCAATGGTTCTCGAGTCGGGTGTGTTCGGTCGTATTTCTATCTCATTTGTTGGAGATTGAATAGTATCAATCTCCTTTCCTTCCTTGATAATATTCTGCGTCACATGTGTTGTTTTCAAAGGTTGAAACACATAATCAAATGTAATCTCCTCATTCTTTTCTATATCTTTCGTAGCGAATAATGCGAGTTTCGGAAGATTAGGATCAAGACAATTGATCCAAACACCATAAACTGCCAGATTTGGATCACAGGAATGATTGATGAAATGTGATATGTTACCATATACAGCTGCATCAACCGTATAAAGACATTGATCGTCGGTTTCATTATAATCCAAATCAAAAAGATATGTTCTACCTACAGCATCATATTCTTTGCCACGTTTATCAGCTTCCTCGCTCAAGATTACTTCCCCCACATATTGCGTAACAAAGGAACCCTTCTTGATATTTTCCAATGTTTTTACACCCCAACCCCTACCATCATTGGTTTTAAAAATACAGAACTTTATATCAGTACCACGTTGAATAACACGATTTGGACATGTCAAATCACATTTACATTGCTTGTTACATTCATATATCGGTGTACCTGGTTTAACACGAATTTTTCCCTTCAAAGTATATGGAAAAATACTATCATTTTGTGCAGAACAACATTTTATATTAGAACCACAATTAACACAATCGCAACTAATTGGAGGATCTTCAGGTATCACTACATCTTTACCCGAAAGATATTCTTCTATATAAAAAAAATCTTCCGGAGGGCCTTCAAGATCCATGAAATTTTCGACAGATATCGATGGCTTCCCTTTACTGATATTGTTCATCTCACTTTCCCAATCTTTCAACAATTTTAATTGTTTCCTTCTTAAATCGAACAACATAAACCGTAAAATATTTGTCTTAATGTTTATCTCTGCTTGACTCTTCTTTAAATTACTAAGTTTAAAAAAGTTTTTTATACTAGTGTAAAAGGTATGCTCATCGATTAGAGCACAATCAATCGATTCTCCTTTTTGTTGGATTTTATTTAAAAATTCGTAAATGTCTTGTTCGATTGGATAAAAACCAACTTTTTTTTTAAATTTTTCTAACAATTTGGACCTATTCTTCTCAAAATCCTTCAAAACTTCATTGCAATTCGTTAGATTCTCCAATGGTTCCCACGTATTATGATCGTTGGACCAATCCTTCCACTTAATCAAATATGACGTAACACCATTTATGTTCTTCTTATCTAGGATTTTCTCCACTTCCCAAATGTCGTTTTTAGACGTCTTTAATTTGACATTATTATAATGTAGATCACTGTATTTAATATCTTTCAAAACGATTCGTAGTTCCTTCAATTTAAATTTCGCGAAATCATGCTTCAATGGAGTATTGATAATTCCGTTACTTCTTGTGTTTCGTTTGTAAGGTACACTAATATTTGGTAAATCACATTTTTCCATGTTTCGACCATTTACACTCATCTTACTAGATCCCTTTTCTTTTCTATTTGAATGAATGTGTAAATTAGCACTATCTCCACTGTTGTCTGAATAAAAAGTGGTTTTCTCATCAACTTTTGGCTGCTTCAAACGTTGTTGGACACTTTCAGGTGAAAGCGATCTTTTTTCAGATGTAGAAGATGTTTCACCAGGAATATCTGCATGTTCCATACTGCCTCTCTCAACCGGATGCTCTGTAATGCCAAACATTTAAACGAAGTCATTCACTCCGAACTAAAGTTCGATGTTTCAAGTTACTGTACATGATTGTGTGATTGTTCTTAAACAATATATCACCATCATCTCTAATCATCACTTTAATCCTCTTCGATCTTCTATACATTAGGAAATTATAATGTTTCAAAGCATTTTGAGTAAATTTTGTATCTATTCTTATGATGACCATTGTAATTATTATTATCAATTGGATATAGTTGGTTATTATTTTACACACAAAAGCATTATTTTTTATTAAAGTAATATTTTTGTTTAATAATGTAAATAATATCAAAATCAATATATTTCATTTGTAAACTTTATTTTCATTCCGTAAAAATTAATTCAGTTATAAAAATTATTATCTATAAATATTATATAATATATAAAAGCACTTAATATATACTTAAAATCCATATGCAATTCACCCGTCATTTTTCTAAATGAAAAAACAAAAATTATTTCCAAATGTTTAAGGGAAAAAATATGTATAAAGAAGAAGTTTCATTAACTAGGCTGCAATTACAACTATTTCATTATTTTGCTTTAATCACTGAATTTTTACTAGATAATTTACCTGAAACATTTAGTATTGTTAATTACAATCACAAAATATATACATTTATATACATACATACATACACACACAAACACACTTTGTGTTAACTTATATAATTCTAAACAATTTATTAACTAATGTTATACTTAAATATTATTATAGGAATATTAAAATTTTCACTTACCTTATATTTTTGAACTCAATCATAATTTACACTTTCAGTCACTTTCAATCACAATAAAGAATTATATTATTCATGAATTGTTATATACATTACAAGATAACTACATATATAGTAATTACTACTAAACAGTTTGTTTTATTAAACATAGATACATACATTATAAAAAACTTTTCAAAACCTTATTGTATTGGAAATAAAGGAGAAAAATTGAATATTATTACAAATTAATGTCTCATCCCTTTCTTTACTAATTGAAAAACTTACACTAAATGCAAGTATATTTATAATGATTTAATAATAATATTGTTATAATATTAAAATATTATTTTACAAAATCCTATTATATAATGAAAATATTATCCTCATTTAGAAAAAAAAGTAACTTTCAAAAATTTAATATTATAAATGACAGAATATTAAGTAAATAACAATCTAAAATAGATAAAATAATAACTGAGTTGTACTCACCAAGTTTAATTGTGATATTTCTTTCCAACTCATTTTTAAAGCGTACTGTTTGCACACCTGAGATTGCCTTAACGATTGTAGATTTTCCATGCGCTACATGACCAATGGTACCTACAAAAAATTATAAAAGTAAATAATTAATTATAATATTATAGAAATATTCAATAATTTTATGAAACAATATTATAGTCTTATTAAAAAATGTACTAAAAAAATATCATTTATAAAAGTAAATATTTTCTTATTTAAGTTTTAATATCTCCTTACTTGATTTAGATAGTTTAGATAATATTTTAACTTCATTACAATATACTTACCAATATTTATTGTAGCTTGTCTGCTAATAACTTCACGAGATAAGGCAGTTAATGTACTGACATCCTAAAATTTAAATGAAAGAATTGATTTAAATATGTAACAAAGCAAAACATTGATATAAATAAAACATTAAATGTTGATAGTATCAATAATAATAATAATAATAATAATAATAATAATAATAATAATAATAATAATAATAATAATAATAATAATAATAATAATAACAATAACAATAACAATAACAAAAACAATAACAATAACAATAACAATAACAAAAACAATAACAATAATAATAATAACAATAACAATAACAATAACAATAACAATAACAATAGTAATAATAATAATAATAATAATAATAATAATAATAATAATAATAATAATAATAATATGATATTGTATCTAACAGTATAATATAATCATAGTACTGTAAAGCTAATTATAGACAATATGCTTTGAGTACACAATAAGAGTAATGAATAATATTATATAAAAATGAAAATTTTCTTAGAAATATATTTACATATTCTAATATGATTTCATAATTCAAGGTTAATGAAAAAAAAAGCATACATTAACAACTTTTAAGAAAAGGATATAACAGTAATTAATTTGATATAATTTATACATTATGTATCATGTGCCAAGAATTAAAAATGAGGTTAAATTGAATTGAATGTATGTATGAATGACCGTTATAAATATGTGAAGTTTATAAGTACAATTAAACTTACTAGCTTTGAAAGATCTTGTTTGTATAAATTTGGTTGACCAGTTGTCACACCTAGCCCTTCTTCGCCTCCCATAATTGTTAATTCTACGATATATATTAAATCGACCACGCGAGGTTCACTATAAAAGAATTCGAGACTTCGATACGCCTCGCTCAAAATGAAGTATTGAAAGGAGTCAGCTTGAATGTATTCACGTCCATATTATAGTTAGTTACTAACCGGAAATCAAATGATGTACTGACACAAAATATTAAATATTGTTAGTTAATTTCAAAATGTTTTAAAAATAATATAAATATCTCTTACAATAGACCGATAAATTTAATAATAAATTATTTGTTCAACATTAAAAAATTTATTAAGTATGAAGTATATAGATTGCAATTTTTGTGTTAATTTGAAGTTTTCTTTCGCTTTTATAATAATGTAATAAAATTTAAGTACTTTGTAAAACGTTATTTTGGAATAAAGAAAAGTCGATTGATTGGTACAATGTAATGATTTCTTTTATATAAAATTCTCTGTAGTTAATCGATAATTCCACCAAATAGAATTTCTTTCTACATTGTTGAAAATAACTCAAATATAGCGAATATCGAAAAGAATTTCTAAATATCAACATCGAATATGAATCATTTAAAAATTTGAAATTAACATAAATTTTTGAAAAATATTTCAAATGATCATTGTGTATTACCTATCATTTCTAATTTTGAACATAGGAACATGTAAGAGAAATATTTTAAGTAGTTGGTGGTATGTGGTATCATCACGAGTTTTATCACTGATAAAAAATATTTAAATTTTTTTGTTTTCTATCAAATTTGGCTTCAAATATCGGATAATTGTTACAAATTATTTGGTTTATGCTCTGATTAAACTGTATATCTGAAGGTTTTCAAATTACTCAGATTTTTTAAACATAGTCTATACGAGATTATTGTGACATAACCTACAAAATGATTCTCGACTATGGTTTTAGAAAAGTAGTTGAAAACTTTGTAAAAAGCAGAGGACAGTATTTTAATAGATTTGTAGGAAGTCTTTCAAACCATGAGTTGAAAAGTGAAGAATTTTCAATAGAAAAAGATATGGTAAATTAGTTTAGATAGAAACAATTATAATTTTATTTCTTTCTTACTTTCTTATGTTATAAATTTTTATTTATTACAGCCCAATTTAGATACAAATCCTTATAAGAAAGAAAAACAACAATGTATATTATGCAAATTAAATATACAGCCAGATTTTAAAAATGTAAGATTATTATCACAGTTTCAAAGTAGATACACAGGGCGGATTTATGGAAAGCATATAACAGGTTTATGCAAAAATAAACAAGAACAAGTTGAAAAGGAAATCGTAAAAGCACAACATGCTGGTAAAATTTATTAAGAATCAATTATTATTAGCTATTTGTTAAGAACAAAAATATTGATAAAAAATAATTTCTCTCATAGATATAATATAATATGAAATAATTTTTTTTAAGGTTTAATGGGACATTTTACAAAAGATCCAAAATATGTAAATGATCCATTATTATTCGATCCTAATCGTCCATTGAGACCACATAAATATTAATGTAAAATTATGGATATATACTTTAGATTTTGTTAATAACAAAATAGTAATTTTAATGTTATATATAAGGTATTATAAAATTAGAAAGATAACAAAAAATATAAGATATTTCATTATTTAATAAATGTGTCATTCTCGGTAGAATAATATACTAAAGATTTAGGTATACTTAATGATGATAGTATTTCTTCCATAGTTATTACCTGTCCTCGTTTATTTTCTAAATCTTTCTGCAATCTTTCCAGAGCATCTTGACAAGCATATCTCCACTGTTTAATATCAGCTTCCAAATCATCAGAATTGTTCTTTCGATATTTAAAAATTAATTACATTTAATGTTATTAAAAAATTATGATATAATATTATATAAAATTTATACCTTTTTACAATATGAAATTTCGTTTTTCAAAATCTCTATTTCTTTCTGTTTCTTCAATATTCTCTTTTCTAATTCTTCTAAATCATTTGGAAATACATTCATACTCTCATCAATTACCACGTTTTCCATATCATTTTCAAGATCAAATCGTATCTTTTTTATAGCAATTGATTCTTGAGATAATTTTCGTTTAGTATTTTCCCTGTTTGATATTAAATGAATTGTTTATGGAATGAATATCATGTATATATAAAGTTTCATCCTAAGGATATTATACTTACACTTGTGATTTAATATTTACTTGTACTAAACTTTCAACATTAGATTTACGTTTGGGAGTTACATCAGAAGTGTTAAATAATGAACGAAACGGTTTGTTTACCGTTGGACTGTTTTTCAATTTCATATGTGCTGAAGTTATGGTTTTTTCACACATTTTGTAATAATAAATTCGTTATTGTTCGCGTAACATACAACTTATTAAAAATTAATACTTATTCAATCAACTTTAAATAAATAAATCAATTTTATATGAAATTCATTCTAAATTACACATCTAAAAGAAATACTTGTCCTTAAAATCATGCGTTCATTTACATAGAGAGAAACCACGATTGGTGGAAAAACGAATAGTCGTCGTCCAATCAGCGTTGTGACATACAGCGACACTGAACGCGTTCGATCTGTTATGTTTTATTCTAACCTCTTCACGGTATTTATGTTGATGTTTCTTCGCTAATAAAAGTGTTAATTATAAAACTTCTTTAGAAATATTAAATAATATAGAAATTTAATATTGTTTTGTAAGTATTTAAAGCTTTGCTATATTGTTAACAATTATAATTTTTGTAATTATATTTCAGAACTACATTATGATTTCTAAAGGTCATGCAAATTTTATTAATTAAAAATATTTTCTATGAAAAATTATAATTTTTATTTTATATGCAATATTAATAATAATAATATAATCTTTTCAGTAATTATGGATATCAGACCAAATAATACAATTTATATAAATAATCTAAATGAAAAAATAAAAAAAGAGGAATTAAGAAAATCGTTATATGCAATATTTTCTCAATTTGGACAGATATTGGATATAGTAGCATTAAAAACATTAAAAATGCGGGGTCAGGCATTCGTCATTTTTAAAGAAATAGCTAGTGCAACAAATGCTTTAAGATCTATGCAGGGATTTCCTTTTTATGATAAGCCTATGGTATGTGTTATACATATTTGTAGTTTTGAAAAAAGTAGAAGTTTCATATATTAAAATTGTTTTATGTGCATTTTCAGAGGATACAGTATGCTAAGACAGACAGCGATTTAATTGCAAAAATGAAAGGCACATTCGCAGAACGCCCTAAAAAACCAAAACGTGTAGTACCAGCTGCAGATGAGGAAGCAAAACGAGCAAAGAAGCGTGCTAAGGAACAAGCAAAACATTCACAGCAAATTGGATATCATCCTGGTGTGCCCCAACATCCAGGATTAGTTAATACAGCTGTACCTGAACAACCACCAAATCAAATTTTGTTCCTTACAAATCTTCCTGATGAAACTAGTGAAATGATGTTATCTATGCTTTTCAATCAATTTCCTGGTTTTAAAGAAGTTCGTTTAGTACCGAATCGGCATGATATTGCATTTGTTGAGTTTGAAAATGAAGTTCAATCGGGTGCTGCCAAAGATGCCCTTCAAGGATTTAAAATTACACCTTCACATGCAATGAAAATATCTTTTGCAAAAAAATAATTACAAAGACTTTAATCTTAAAATTATTAATGAATTAAATATGTGTAAACATTAAAAGCAAAAATAATGAGAAAGTTATCAAACTGGACATGTAGTCATATTTTAATAATTTTTATACAATATAGTTTCTTGAACATAAGAAGTATTTATTATTAAGTAATAATTATTGTCCATACCTGTCGCTGAAATCACACTCACTTAGAACAAAAGATAGTGAACTGCCTTAATAATTGAACGAATAGGTAATTATGAATTATACGGGCAAAATAAGAGAATGAAAATAGAAGAGGGTATAACTGTATTATAATCTTTGATTGAATAAAGTGCCATTTATATTTTTGTTAGAATGCGATAGTAAGATACAGGAAAAAATAATTATTATTATAATTAATATGTACCCACAAAATAGAAATTCATATACTTTTCTATATATTATCAATTAACCATTATTTTAGAAAATTTTTTAGCCGTATTTATATGATCTATGAATTAACCGACCCAAGAATCTGTTTTACCTTCAATAATTATCGAGTGAGCATTGCATCAAACTCTTGCACTATACTCAAAAATATGCTGCAGTTAGCAATCTAGAATATATTCTAATCAATGCCAACTATTTAGTGAAATGATACCATTCCTGGTTATATGATTCAGTGATACTGTAGTTGTTCTGTCGTTTGGTCTTACTTGCTTAATTTGCTTTTTCTATTATTATATTAAATTTTTGTCCTGTCAACATTTATTTCTTATTTGTATTGAATTTGATATATTTAGTCATAAGGAATTAAGGTTTTTATTTTTATTTTACTTTTTTATACGTAATAAGTCGAAAATATGCCGGTGTTTCACACAAAGACTATAGAAAGTATTCTTGAACCTGTCGCACAACAGGTAAGATATTTTATGAAAAATGGTTATATTTAATCTTCTAATACGCACATACACAATCAATTTCTTAAAATTTATCTATTTATATATGGATATATGTATATATATATATATACCTATACCTGACAAATGAAAATTATATATACCCTTATAATTAAAATAAATTTTACAAAAATTAGTACAAATAACTTCTCATCAGTTAATTTTTAATTGTTCCATCAATTTGCATTACAATAGCTATTGATATATGACAATCTTTTCCATCTTAAATGTACTCAGTAATACTTGTGTTACTTTATATAGAACTATGACATCATTCTGTGGTCATGGAAGAGAAGTACTAAATTCACTTTTAGGATTGTACCATGTACTTATATGATTTATGAAATCTGATCTGTCTTTTCTAATCTCAAAGTATATATATATATATATATATTATCATTAATATAAATTATTATATATTAATTTATATATATATATATATATATATATATATATATATATATATATATATAAATTTCAATGTCAAGTTGACATTTTTAAAAATAGAATATCATGCAATAGTAAAAAATTTTATATACTTATAACAATAAAAATATTAATAGTTGTAAATTATTTAGAAAGTACTAACTATTTTAAAGAATAAAAATGATTGTATATTATAAGAATTTAAGATATTTACTGTACTATAATATATAATAACATTATTCTGAATCTGAAAAATAAAAATCAAGATTTTTATGAAACATTTCATATGATTCCAACACTATTTCCCTTCCACTTCTAGAAATAGCCATGAAACATTAACAGACCTTGTTGATGCCTACTAGATTTATGAAAATGAAACTCTGAACCTTACCTAAAATGGTATCAGTTGTTCAGCATGATGCATAAATTAAATCTGTATTCATAAAATTCTATAAATGTTATACAGTATAATTTATTATTTTTAAATAGTCCTAATGTATATCTGTTTATTAAAATGTATAATAAAATTTTGTATAATGCATGAGCAAACACACAGATATATAAATATAATAAAATCTAATAATAGAATATATATATATATATATATATATATATATATGTTATGTTTGAAGTAATTAAGCTAAAACAACAATTGTAAAATTATCTTCTTATATTTGAAGAAAGAATCAAACATAAAATTAAAGTAAAAAGCTTTTTCAATTATTTATATAATATTTTGTCTAGGTTTCAAGACTTGTCATTTTACATGAAGAAGCTGAAGATGGAAATGCAATGCCAGATTTGGGAAAGCCTGTACAGGCAGTTAGTATGGCAGTGACTAATTTGATAAAAGTAAGTTTTAAATTTATTTTACGAGTTAAAAATAAATATAGATATTTTCCATTTTGTTAGTAATATAATCATAAGTAAGGCAGGAAATATGAAAGACATTGTTAATTATCATATAAAAAATTACAGGTTGGCAAAGAAACAATAAATTCTTCAGATGATGCTTTGCTCAAGCAAGATATGCCTGCAGCTTTGCAACGTGTTGAGGGTGCTTCACGTCTTTTAGAGGAAGCATCTGCAATGTTAAAACAAGATCCTTATTCTGGTCCTGCCAGGTAAATAATAAGTACAGAAACATTTTGCGGGATATATCTATTATAGATTTGTAACAATATCTTACTTATATATGTTTCTTTTATAGAAAGAAACTTATAGAAGGTTCCCGTGGTATCTTGCAAGGAACTAGTTCTTTACTATTATGTTTTGATGAAAGTGAAGTACGAAAAATAATTAGAGAATGTAAACGCGTTTTGGATTATTTAGCTGTTACTGAAGTCATTGAAACAATGGAAGATTTGGTTCACTTCCTTAAAAATTTAAGTCCATGTCTGAGTAAGGTATCAAGAGAAGTAAGTGCTCGTGAAAAAGAATTAACTCATCAAGTTCATAGAGAAATCCTCATACGATGTTTAGAACAGGTAATTATTCATTTTATTACAAAGAACTGATAAAAGTAATAATATTCTAAATATTATATATATATATGTGTGTGTGTGTGTATGTGTGTGTATAGGTGAAAACTTTGGCACCAATCCTTATTTGTTCTATGAAAATTTTTATTCACATCATATCTCAAGGTGGAAAAGGAGCTGAAGAGGCAGCTGAAAATCGTAATTATTTAAGTGGACGAATGTCTGATGAACTGAATGAAATAATCAGAGTTTTACAATTAACAACATATGATGAAGAGGAATGGGATGCTGATCAATTAACAGTATGATTTATAGATTGTACTACTCAATAATTAAAGAGTAACAAAAGTTATTATTAAATTTTTATGTTAGGTCTTGAAAAAAGCACAAAGTGCCATAGAATCTAGAATACGTGCTGCATACGATTGGTTGGATGATGGGCTCGCTTTACGTGGAGGTGTAGGAGAAAAAAGTCTTCGACAAATAGTGGAGCAAGCATCGCGGTTAGCTGAACGATATCTTTCTCCTTCTCAAGCAGAACCACTGTCGAAATTAGCTTCACAAATAATTACTATGACAGATGCTTTATGCGAATTGCGTCAAAATGAAAAAGGTTCGATTGTTCACGCGTACATGTATTTATTACTGCATCATACACTTACAATAATTCTTATTATTTTAGGAACTACACCACAAGCAGAAGCTCTGGCGCGTGGTATAAAAGAAAAATTAAATGAATTACGCAGTTCCGTAGCATCTGCCTTAGTAGCTGCTGATAAGTCGGGAACAGCTCAAACTGCACATACCGTGGCAGGTCGTTTGGAACAAGCTAATAAATGGCTCTTAAATCCACAACAAGATGATAAAGGACTTGGTCAAAAGGCTATAGCTTTGATAATACATGAAGGTAAAAAGGTATGTTGACTATATTGTATCATTAAGCATGCTTAAATTGTAATTAAATTACATAAAACTGTACATAATGAACATGCTTCTTTATTCATTGTTGTTTTTGTTCTTAATACTGATATGTTTCATTTGATAATAGTTCTGTCAAAATGAGTTACCAAAAATAAATCCTTGCTTTTTCATTTTTTTTTTTTAAGTAATATATAAATTTCAATATAATTTTGGTCACGTTACGTATATACAATATGTAATACTAATCCTTCTAATTACTTTATTTTTTACGTATATTTAATATTTTGCTTGATTGCTTCAAATGGAAAGAACCAACAGCACGTAGCGAATGTAAGTCATGAAGAAATTTTTATTGCAGTATCAAAATATATTGGATCTAAAATAAATGTACTGTTTTAAAAGATTTCGAAGTCCGAAGAATCTTGTTTAATCAATGTTATCCTAAATTTTAGGTTGCTGAAGGTTTACCTGGTATACATAAAGTAGAGATTCTACAATTATGTGATGAAGTTGATAATTTATCTCATCAACTTGGAGATTTATGTGCTCATGGTCAAGGAAATACACCAAGAGCTCAAGAAATCGCACGTCAACTATCGCATAAATTGTATGAGCTAAAGAATAGGATACAACAGGCTGTTGTTTCACGGGTAGTTGAAGATTTCATCGATATTACGACACCTTTAAAACAATTTACGGATGCTGTCTTGGCACCAGAAGGTACACCTGGAAGAGATCAAAATTTCAATGACAAAACTCATGCTCTTCAAACATTTTCTAACAGAGCAGCAAAAACGGCTAGAATGGTTGCAGCTGGTGGTATGTAGCATCATCATTACGACTATACTACTTTTTATTATGTGATTATAGTTTTATTTTTTGAATAATTATAGGAAGTGGAGGTAATAAAAAACTAGCTGAGGCACTTGCTGCAAGTGCTTCACAAGTTGAATCATTAACACCTCAATTGGTTAATGCTGGACGAATTCGTATGACGTATCCGGACAGTAAAGCAGCCGATGAACATTTTGAAAATCTTAGACAACAATATGCCGAAACCATGCAGCGAGCAAGAGCATTGTGCGATGAAGCAACTGATAGTGGCGATTTTATTAGAACTTCAGAGGAACAAATGCAAAAACATACATATCTTTGTGAAGAAGCTATTGCAAAATCTTATCCACAAAAAATGGTTGACAATACAGCTGCTATTGCAAGGTTGGCTGATAGGGTAATACTCGTGGCTAAACAAGAAAGTGATAATAGCGAGGATCCTGCTTTTATTCAAAGAGTTAATCAAGCAACTGATACTTTACAAAATAGTAAGTTGTTATTTTATATAATATAATATTTAGTGTTTTGTTGAGATAATAATTAATCAACTTCGTAATACAGGTATTGCCCCAATGATCCAGAATGCAAAATATGTTACTATCAATACTAATGATAACACTGCAGCATATCATTGGAGAGAAAGCAACCGTGCTGTAAGTGCTATATGTATAATAAACGCTACATTATACAACAATTTTTCATGTAATAACTGTTACATTTTTATTACTTACAATTACGTAGCTTTTATCCAATGTCGGACAAGTACATAAGGCTATTGTAGTACATCCAGAGTTGGTTCAACCACCATCAATGTCACAACTGCATATCACCGATGGTAAGCATTATATTTTCAGTTTATTATTATTCATTCTGAATGTATATTTTTTAGTAGTAAATAGAATATATTCTTTTATCAAAAAAAAGAATATTAGAATAGTAATTGATTGCATTAAAATGAATGCATCATTTTCATTATCATTATTCTACATTTTTTTATACAAATGAAAATATTAATTCTTAACAAAAATCAAGCATGGATTAAAAATTCATTTAAAAAAAGAAAAAATACATAAATTCTCTAAAACTATATTCTACTATAATTATTATGTAACTTGTAGCATATGTAGTCAGGTGGAGGAGTAGTGGCTAATAAGTAACATAACTAAATAATAGACTTTCATTATGCGACTGTTTTTCACAATGTACATAAAATGAAATTTAACTACAAAAATATCTTGCTCTACTTCCAACAAATACCAACAAATATTGCAATGATATTACACTGTTCTTGAAAGACGAAGTTATTTGCAGCCAATGTAATTGTTTAAAATGTATATTTCACGGGGTAATATAGAAACTTAATATGTTCTTTACAGAGGAACAAATGCCAAGTCAACAATATAATTACTTCACAGATAAAGGTACTTATATAGGCATGAAATTAAGCATGATAACTTATTTTGTATCCATTTATTATGTACCACAAGAAAGTTATGACAAAATAGTATGAGAAGAAAATAATCTACAGTTTTATAGATTAAGAGAAAGTAAACGTTTATAAATATTTTTGAAATAATAGTTGGTCAGCCTTTAAGAAATCAACCCTCACCCAGCAATTTACGTGTGATCAGCCCCACACTAGGTTCAAATAAACCACAACATCGTTCTCTTAGTCCATTACCCAAATGGGCACGTGGAGGTATTTACAGACAGTATAAAAAAAAGAAAAAAAAACGAAAATGTTAATCATAAACAAGTTATTTTAAATTAAAATTAATTATATTCTCTTGTCAGGAGATAACCCAGATCTCCTCTATCAAGAACTGGCTGACAACGAGTTGGAAAAGTCAATTTGTGCTGGAGGTAAACCAAAAAAATTGTTCTTGAAAAAAAGAAGAATGATTATATTTTTAGGGCTATTTGTTGTTATCAAGCATGTGTTTAGATATAATGTAAGGAGGGTATTTATATGACATGTATTATAATTTGTACATTTTCTAAAATATAGCAACAAATGAATTTTAAAGTATTTGCAACTACTTTCAATGAAATATACAAGATTCAAATGTGATTTAAAGAAAAACAGTTTAATTAATATTTAATTACTTATTTAATTTTTATATCATAAAGTCATGCATACTAACTTTACATTGCATGTATAAAAACTTTTTATATCATTTATCATTAATTTCTACTTATGCTTATTTCTTCCCTCTGACTAGAACGGCTACTTATAATAAATTAATTAACATAATTAATACTTATTAATTTTGTATAGTCTATATAACTATGTGTTTTTTCCTCATTTTTGTGCTACATGGAATTACCCAGGCTATATTGATTATTATGATGATGGTAATTACTAACGTGTTTATACATTTATAAATTAAAACAAGTTATTTAACATAATAATCTAACCTTTTATACTTTATAGCATGAGAAGATATTTAATGTTTATGTTTCAGTTTCTTTATAGAACCATATTCTTCATTTTAATATTATGACGATATGAAACCTGGAAATGTTTGCAATATTTTTAAGTTTTTCTTATTTTTATCTTATTTTCTATAAACATAAATTATTTAACGTTTTATCCTGCAATAAAATTATTTGTAATATTGCAAGCAAACATACTGAGTTATTACTATGAAATTTTATTACAAATAAATTGTCATTTCTAACAGAAGTAGCACCACCACGTCCACCTTTACCTGGTGGTGATATTCCACCACCAAGACCTCCACCTCCAGAAACAGATGACGAAGATGAAATGTTCATGCATGCACCTCAACCAAATCAACCAATAATGGTACATTCTCAATTGTTTGTTATAATTAAAAATTTGTTTGTAAATAAGAATAATTACAGTTAAAAAATCCTAATTATAGATGGCTGCACATGGTTTGCATCAAGAAGTACGACAGTGGTCAAGCAAAGATAATGAAATTATTGCAGCAGCTAAAAAAATGGCTGTTTTAATGGGTAAATTATCTGGTTTAGTTAGAGGAGAAGGTGGAAATAAAAGAGATCTTATAGCTTGTGCTAAAGCTATAGCGGAAGCTTCTCAGGAAGTAACACGTCTTGCAAAAGAACTTGCTAGAGAATGTACTGATAAACGTATTCGTACGGTATGTCGCTATTTTATTTATTTATTTAATTTAAATAAAATTTATAAAAAAATAATTGCTTGTATTTATTGTTTTCTTTTTAGAATTTACTTCAAGTTTGTGAACGTATACCGACTATTGGAACACAATTGAAAATTTTATCTACAGTTAAAGCTACAATGCTTGGAGCACAAGGTATGTCTTTTAAAATCTTTTCTTTGTATAAAAATATTAAACTATTCTTCATATTTCTTTAAAATACCAAGAATATTCATACAATGAAACTAATAATTAATAATAATTTTCACATATTTTGATAAAAACACAAATGTTTCTGTAAGAAAATTACTCACATATATTAATAGCAATTTTTATTAACAAAAGAATGAAATTCTTTATGCATAGAGATGCTCCCTAGCTGGGAAGAATTGATGCTTTATGGTAAAATAATTAATAAATTATGCTTGATGTTATATATCACCTTTTTCTCTTTCTCTTTTCGTCACTTTTTATCTTCTTTAATTTTTACATATTTTACTATTTGCAATTATCTCATCCAAATGCATGCTAATCTAGCATTTTTTAAAACACAGACACACAAATTTACAATGTTATGTTTAATATTACATTAGCACTGACTGGAAGTATAGATTTAGAAAGATCTGAAATCATAAAACAATATTATTATAATATAAGAGTTAAATGGATGCAATGAAAATAATCATATGTTATATATTTTTGATCTGTAAACTAATTATATTTTCGTGTGTTACTCAAAATGTTCAATGCTATGCCATTGGCATGACTCTGTTCTCCATGGTGTAGATGAATTAATTGGGTGCAGTAAGTTTATTCTTATAATTAGAATATGTAACTGCAATAGCTAATATGATTATTCCTTATAGATACATATTAAATAATTTTGTTACCTATTAATAGACAGTATTTTTTATATACATGTTTAAACATGTGTATTAAGATGTAGAAATTTTTGTTATCTTAGACTGATTATATTATATTTTGTCATATTTGTAATATTATCATAATTTTTTATTATTATGTACTCTATAAAAGTGCATGTCTCCCCAATATTTAGAGAACTTCATCCTATATCTATTGTAATCTAAATTTGATACACACATAATTTATGAATACTCTGTAAAAATATTATTTACTAGTGATATTTAAAAACTATGTTTATAAAATAATCCAATTAAGATTTATAGACAAATTTTTTTGTTTAATAACCATTTTATTATCTCGTGGTATATTAATTTATATTATGATATAAAACAGGTACGGAAGAAGATCAGGAAGCAACTGATATGCTTGTTGGAAATGCTCAAAATCTTATGCAGAGTGTCAAAGAAACTGTACGTGCTGCAGAATGTGCAAGTATAAAGATTCGTACTGCTTCTGGTATGAAATTACGTTGGGTGCGTCGTCAACCATGGTACCAATATTAAAATGAAAGTATATACATAAGTACAAGACCAGAAACACTAAAGTGCTATGAAGGTTTTTATATCGAATTTAACAATTTCTTTTTAACAATAATATTACATTATTTAGATAGACTTCTTTCTATATGATACTACATGCTTGATAGAAAAAAAATATTTTATTTTAGTATTTTAATATCTACTTAGTTATTTGTTCCTGGGGGATGAATATTTTATTATAGAATTTCACATCACGATTTTTACTGAAAAAAAATAGTGTCAATTTTTTCATAATACAGATTGCATAAATAAAGAAAATTAGAGTACTATAATATATTTTTGCAAATTACATATTATGCGAATTTGTATTAGATGCTATTTGTGTATATATATATATTATGTTGATATATACCAGAGTAGAAAATGTGCGTAACCACATTTAGAGCAATAAGAAATTATATTTTTGTATAAAAATATATGCTATTCGTATAAGTCCTCCATAGCTATATAGTAATTTCATTAATCTTGTTCAACTGGTGCTAACATGTGCAATATTGTAGTGACCTACAATACAAAGTAACAATTTTAAGCAGTATCGTACCAAATATAAGAAGCTATTTTAGTAAAATCTTGATTATGAAATAATTGTGCAATTTTAATAATTATATTTAATCTAAATAATCAAGACTTTATATATACTAATAAATGATGTAGTAAGGGGCACACATATTAAAACAGGCCTATCATACAAATTTAAATAATTATAATTAATAGATTTATATTTACCGAATTTAACAAATATATTTTACAATGACTTCATGTAGTTTTGTGTATAATAAAGTAATTTGTATTACATAATTTAAATATAAATGTTGTTTTATGTAAGATACCTTTACGCAAGATACCTTTTTATCTAAGATACAGATAGACAGATAAACACATACACACACATATAGTTCTAGTTATAAGTATTTTTATTAAAATTATTATTAAATTATTATTAAATAAAAAATATTCCAGGGAAACATATTGTCTTTTATTAATAGTAATATTATAGTTCTGCAATAATTTTTAAAATGCGTTTGTTTTTTGAAAAATTCTTATTATAAATGGGAATTATTTTAAAGCAAATATAAATTTTCTTGATTTTACATACATACCTATGATATTTGTAAAGTTGTTAAGTATCAATAAAGGAGTCTCTTTTTATAGAATGCTGTGAAGGAACTATAACACCTGGTATTTTATTTTTCGGTATTTTTCCAGGACGTAAGTAAGGATTATCTATACCATCTTGCTGAGCGGTAATTTCATTAGCTTGTTCTGTATCTTCACTTGGTACATTAACACCTATAAACACAACACAGCCATGTACTTTTAATATAAGTTTTTATCTTTAAATATTGTCTCATACCTTCTTCTGTTTCTTCCATTTTCTGTTCTTTTTTCTTCTTAACAGGAGTTGGTTCAAATTGAAAGTCTTGGTCTGTTTCAAATACTTGATCTTGAGGTAAAAGTGCTGAGAGATAACTAGGAAATTGTGGTTTACAAGCAATTACTGTAAAAAATATTAAAAGCTATATCTTTCATTCTTTTAAATAAAATAAAATTTATATATTACGTATGAAACAAGACTACCAAAATACTTACAAGGAAACATACTATTATCATCTGTCAAAAATAAACTATGTGTTTCCCCTGTTTTTGCAATGAACCTTGTTAAGGCTCTTTCAATATCTCTTTTTTGTGTAGCAGCTTTTTCTCGTATTGCTTCATATTCAGTTACTGGTTGTTTATGTGTCTATAAAATGTTGCATAATGGTTTTGATGATTTAAAAAGTATATATCATAATTAAATATATATTAAATCTAGAAAGCTTACTGGTGTTCTGATGTATGCATGTGGATCTGGAAAAGCTGGTAAATAACTTGGTATATGCGAAGGATGACTTTGTTTTACACCAGCCTGTAAAATATTTAATTGTTTAGAATGTGTTTGTTGTTGTAATGGAGGTAAAACTGTTCTATTTGTCCTTTTCCCATAATTTTCTAAATTTTCCAATTTTAAACCCATGTTTATCAATCCCAATAAAACATCTGCGATTAGGGGTTCCGTTCTCCCAGAAAGTTCGCAATAATTTCTTGCAGATTCCCCAACTTCCACAATAACTACACAAACATAAATAATATAACAAATATGATTAAATATCACAATAAATACTTAGTTTTAAAAATAAGATAATCTTTTACACAATAATACAAATTCTACGATAAAAACCTACAAGACTGAAGCATCTCTGTAAGAGTTTCTAACGCTTGTTTGTCACAAGTGTCATAACCACATTCTACTAAAATACTACAAATAACATGATTTAATATTTTTCTTCGAGTATTAACAAATTGTATATCCATATTGTTCAAAAAATAAACAAAACGTACTGCACGCCACTGCAAACTGCACCCTATGAAAGTACACTCAAGTACATCAACAAACAGTACATTAAACAAACCGATAGTAATTTGGCGCACGCGCAAACAGTAATTTGAATGGACTAGCCCGATGAGCTTAACATCTTTTAGATATATATCATTATTATGAATATATTTGATGATAATAAATAAAAAGTAATAATGCATTATATATTTTCAATGTATTTACTTAGAAAATATTAAATAAGATTTTTTCTGTTAATATTAATCCAAAATTGAAAACGTCAAAAAACGCATCAAGTAATGTTCCTCATTTCGACCAATAGTAGCGTTTTAATCTTTACTTTTTTTTTTCATTCAGAAATTCTACCAATAAAATAATTCCTATTCTTTTCTGGCTATCGTAATATTGGGTTTTCTAATGTCCTTTTTTCTTCAGTGATTATCCTGTGTTTACATTCATGGATAGACCATGCCTTTAGTAATAATACAGTGACGGATAATTGAATATCTACAATGGCATCGGGGTTAGAGAGCTACGTGAATCGTATCCTTTTCTTTCGTTGTTCTCTATATATTATTCTATAAAACATATTTTTCTTTATTTATTTAACAGATACAGTTTCTATTATTACTTCGGACGGTAGAAACTTTATTGTAAGTATTTGATGTTATGTTGCATTGTTTCACTTTGTAACAACACATTTTATATTCAAAACTTGACATATAATATTTATAATAATTTAATGAAAAATAAATTTTAATTTCTCAGACATTAAAGCAGAAATTATTTATAAAAACTCGTTTAATTTGCCTTTGTTAAAAATAAAATTACTTCTAATAGTATTAAAAATAAACCTTCATATTATTCTTCACTTTTAGGGCACATTAAAAGGTTTTGATCAAACAATTAATATTATATTGGATGAATCACATGAGAGAGTATATAGCACAACGCAAGGTGTGGAACAAGTTGTTTTGGGTTTACATATCATCAGAGGAGATAATGTGTTAGTATAACTATTATTATATAAATGATAACAAGTTTTATGCAACATTTGAAATGTATACATTATAATATTTGTTTTATATAAAAAACGTTAGATCAAGAATAATATAAAAATTTGTTCTTAGCTTTTTTCCGTAATACTTTTGATAAGACTTCTTTATGCATTATACAATAATATTTTAACACGGCTACAGGCCTATCTGAGTATATTCTCTTTTATTACTCATTGATTTTCAAAACATTGTCAAAACTACTTTGTTTAACTTTATATTGCATTATCTTAAACATTACATAAAATAAATAACTACATTTTAACAAACATTTTTTGCAGAGCAATTGTGGGAGAATTAGATGATGAAATGGATGCACGTCTAGATTTATCAGCTATTAGAGCTGATCCATTAAGCCCTATAACACATTGAAAATATACATTATATAAAATGTTTGAACTAAAAGGGCAAATATGTTTGTATTTATACAGAAGATAATTCTTGAATGACTACATAAATGCCCATTTTTATAATCATATTTAATATACTTGTATTTAAAAAATTTTGCAGAGCAAATACACAATTATGTACATTACTAAAAGAAAGCAAAAAGTAACATCCTATATGAATTAACTGTACAAATATCTTATGATATAATAAACTACGATTTTTCATAAATGTAATTTTGTTTTATAATATTTTAACACGATAAAAGGAAATCTAGTAATTGCAACATGAATTTGAATATATTAAGTAATTTAACATGGTTTAAATGATGTGTTTATATATTTTCCATTGTATTGTATACGGTTTCATATTGTGATTTATTTTGTAAATTAAATTTCTAAAATTTTCAGAATAACATCTTTTTGTAGATTATTAGCAATGGACCTGCATCATTGATTTAAATGTAAAGTATGATTTTTATTGCAGGTATGCAAATTTGTTATAATCTAAACAGGTAGACTAATATATACAAACTATATTATATGATCTGATAGAATTTTATAAATTTCAAGAAAATTATGAATTCCAAGATATTAACCAATTAATAACAAAGTATAAATTATCTAAATACCTTCTGGATTACCACACTTATAAAAAATTATTCCATATATAACAGATTTGTAAAATTGATACACTATTTTTTTTACAAAATATAACATTTCTGTATTAGGGTTTATATATATTGTAATTTTATTTGTATTAAAAAATCTGAAAAAGTAAGCTGGACTTCGTGCCAATTATAATACATCGTATTAAATATAAATATGTTTTATAGAATCAATGTACTATTTACTACATATTCTTTGCTTATGGATATACAAAATATGTTCAACAAAATTCAGCACAAATGATGCTGTTTGTGTTATAGAAAAATGCAAGTAAATTAAGAATGGTGTGTGTATGTATGTATATATATATATATATATATATATATATATATATATATATGTTCCATTTTTTAATTTATTAAAATTTATTATGCTCATAAGAGTTAATTTAAAGAGAGCTATTTACTTTCTATAACATAATTTAATATTTGATAATTGAACATTACATTTATAATTGCACCAAACTTTTTTTTATATTGTAATTAAGATAATAATGTAATAAAATAAATAAAAACAGGAACTAAGATGTTATTTTGTTTTTTAATCTATTAGCAAAATCTATACATAAATTAGTCCTACAAAAGTGAGAAAATCACATATAGAACAATGCTTAAATAAATCAAATGTTAAAATTGTAGATGGTGCATTTATAACTGAATTTCGTATAATCAAAAAGCAAAGATGGCATGTTGAATATCTTAAATGAAATATTTAGTATGTTTATATGCGCGCAAGTGTGTATATGTACTATATATTGGAAGACATAACAAAAATATAAATCAATTAGAGTACAATCTAATATTTTCCTATTCTGTGTATCTTAATTACTAAATGTCTTTTTGAAGTAATCATAAATACATGATATATACAGATCTTCCTTAAAATTTAATTATCTGTATTATCAAAAACAATGTTTTCCAACTTTATTCGTTCCATATTGTGTTTACTCTATATGCATTTAGCCTTAAGAGCAGAACACAAAACAGTGCAATTATCGGCACTACATATACACACTGCCAATGTGTGTTCGATTTTATATACTAAAGTATGTAAGGACAATTCCTACTGTCAAACATTTGTACAGTTGACAATAAAATAATTGAAGCAAACCATATAGCTCATTGCATTATATAACAATGCGTGCTATGCTAGTATAATCGTACATATGAGAATTATCATCAGGTACTTAAGTTATGTACCTACACAAATGAATGAATTATTGCATTAATTATTGGTCACAATGTTGGTCCTGTTACGATTTCGTCTCCTAACACGACCACCACGTCTATTCTGATTTGCACCGTTCCAATCAGATCCATTATCCATGCCAAAATTTTGAGAATTTGGCCCATTTGGATTGTAACCCATTAAGCTAGGATCAGCAGGGCCAGAATTTGAACCAAAATTGTTAAAATTACCACCAGAATATGGAGGAGGCCCATCATATGTAGGAGCAACATCAGGTCCAAAACCTACACCAGGAGCAGGACCTAAAAGTCCAGCTCCATTATTGCGTTGTGCATTGTAACGTGGATCATAATTCATTTGATTTTGTGACATGACTGGTCCATTCATATTCATCGTTGGTGGCATGTTTGACATATTAGTCATATTCATTGGAGGCATATTTTGTGGACCCATAGGAGAATTCATCATGGGACCCATAGGTCCCATATTTCCAAGCATTTGATTTGATGACATAGCCATCATATTTTGTGATCCTGGCATATTTTGTGTAACAGGCATACCAGAGGGACCAAGAGCCATATTAGACATTTCCATCGATTGTTGCGGAGCACCTTGTATCATGGAAGCACTAACATTCTGTGAGGATTGATTAGAAACTTCGAGCGCTTTTCTTCGTGGATCAGATCGAATTTGCGGAGGTGATTTTGGCGTGTCTAGCTTCATTGGTGGTGGAGACATAGGAGAATCAGCTATTTCAGCTTTACTAACACGGAAAATTTTTCTAAGGCGAGGATCGTATTTCACTTGTGGATCATTTTTTGTAAGCTTTAAACCTGTATAATCAGGTCTTGGTATGTCAACGACATAAACTTTGTAAGTCATTGGAGGATGGGAATTATAACTTGCATCTATTTCAGTGCATGGGATATGTGAAGGAGCTGGTTTGAATGGCAAACTTAACATTTGTCGCAGATCAACGTCCGATTTAGTGGATGTATCTGTAAATCCTGCACTGACTACTCTAAGATCTGTATCTCCAAATCCAGTCTGGAAACGTTGCCTAAAATCCATGTCTTTTCTTCGAAGATCTTGATCTGCCCTAGTTCTAAGGTCTGTATCCATGTTAGTATCTACTGCTGTAATACCAGAACTGTAAATACTCGTTTCTAACCTAAGATGTTTCGTTTCCTTTTTAGGATCTATCCTATTTGGACTACTTGGTTTCTGTTCATCTCGACGTTGTCGAGGATCTCTGGACATTCTAGGATCTCTAGATACAGGAGCTGCTGTTGAACTTGTACCAGGTGACGATCTAGGACTTGACGTTTCATTTTCAATTTTAGAAATTTGACTTGAAACACCAAATGTAGAATTATTAGCTACTTTAGTAATAGGGTTGTATTCAATTGTAGAATTGTTTGAAATTGAAGATTCTTGAGAGTTTATAGTGCTATTCTGTTGAGTTTGTAGAGTTTTACCATTTGTTGAACTTTGTGCTTTAAGAGATGATAACAATTTAGATACTTCTGCACTGATATCGATTTTACTTAAATCTCCAAGTTTATCTACAATAGCTGCTGGTTGAGGTATACTTGGTGCAGAAGATGCAGATTGAAATTGTTCTTTTATGATAATATTTTGGCCCTTTTCTGATAATTCAAGTTCGTCTTTTGAAGCATCTTTCGAAGAAAGCACTATAGTTAAATTACCACCATCGTCGTCGTCATCGTCGTCCGAATACCAATCTTCTAAAATCTGATCTGTACTACGTGCATTGTTCTCATCTTCCACATTTTTAAAGCTATCCTGTGCAGCGCGTTGTTGCTGCTGGATACGTAAAAATAATTCTTGAGCCTTTTTTGGCAAATGTGATGGAACATCTTGTTCTTCTGTGGAAGGTGAAGCTACATTCGAAATATTGCCTTGTTCGTTTGATATTGAGGATTCTATAACAAATAAATCAATGCAATTAAAAAATCTATATATACCTGTTCTTATAAAAATTAATATAATTCATTTGAAACACTTAAATAATAAATGTCAACAAAAATTTTATAACATTATCACACCTTTTCGTGATTCTACCACTTTCTCTTTATCGTCATCTTCAACTGGCATTTCAATGACAAGTTCGGTTTCATCATCTTGATCACTTTCTTCATCGAGCTTAGATTTACTAAGATTTGCAACTTCATCAGCTATACTAACCACAGGTGGTGGTTTTTTTGAACCTTTCAGTAACTCCCTCAAATCTATATCTTTTGAATTTTCCTTAGTGGATGTATTTTTTCTTTTTGTCTGTAAATTTATAATAATTAATTTATTTATATGAGTGAAATATTTCTAAACAGAGTGAAATATTTCTAAATAGAGTGTATGGTAATAGTGTAAATCAAACTTATGTCTGACATCTTATATCTTACTTGCGCTAAAATTTCATCTTCTTCTAGATCTTTTGTAAAATCTTCTCTGAATTTATTTACAGTAGTTTTACTAGACTCTGCATTAGTTTCAGTATAGAAATCCATGCTAGGAACACATGGCTGCAATACCTGACTTTGTTGCAATTGCTGCTGAGTCGCTAAACCTAAAGCTGCATTAGGCAATTGAATGCCAAGTTCATTAGCTGATTGTAATAACATGATTTGTTCATATGGTACTCTATCTTCGTCTGATCCCCAACGTGTCTTCTTTCCAGAAGGTTTTCTTTCCCTGACAGTACTTTTCTGTTGATTGGATGTTTCCTCTACAATAATAATTAAAATATTAACATTTGATCCTGATTCTGCATTTGTCATATATGTATATCTATATATATATTCACCTTTTCCGTCCTTATTTTCATTTTTATCTAAAGTATTTGTTGGTGCAGGTACATTCAAATCAAACAAACTAGGAATTTTTTGATTCGTTGTATCTTGTCCTTGGGCGAGTGCTGTAGCTGTATTATTTATCATTAATATTGCTCTTTCTCTACTCAAACGTGGAAAATCCCCAAGAATTTCTTTTGGTGCAGTTTCAAGATGTTTCAAAAGAATTCCTTTTACCTATAACAATATCAAAGTATGTATATATTATTCTTATATTAAATTTTCATAGAAAATACTTTTCATTTTTTTACTGCATCAATAATAGTAATTACCTGCTCATTTAAAGGTTGATGCGAAAATTTACAATTATCACCTTGGTTACACTTCAAACCAGTATGGAAGAACTTGCATGGAAAGTCATGGTGCATATAAAGACATTTGTCCCTTTTAGCACAACAGTCCATAAGATAAAACTTGCATAGTTCCATCTTTCTGGGAGGTAAAGCATTATGTGAGAAAGGACAATCATCTCCTCTGTGACATTTTCCTTGCATGTAATACAAACATATGGATTCAGGATCTTGTCCATGTTCATTAGTTTGAATTCTTCGCCCATTTCTTTCATTCCTCAATTGTCCACGGCCTTTATTTTTTCCACCACGTTCATTTTTTCCACCTCTACGACCTATAATATTAATATTCATAATATATCATATCATTTATATTTTTGATGACTGCACATAAATAAAAAGTATTTTAATAAAAATAAATACCTCCTCCTCTTCCATTACCACCACGCTTATTCTCATTTTCTCTATGTCGATTTATGTTGGACCTTTCTTCATAATCAGAATTACTATCAAAATTGTCATGATCATTAGTATGTCTAGGAGAACTATTATCTTGAGAATCTTTTCTAATAGGAGAAGCACCTCGAACAAAAACCATTTCATCGTCATCTTCATTACCATTCTCATCATCACTTAATTTTCGTTTCTATAAATATTGTAAGAGAAGTATCATTAATATATTCATTAAAAACTAGGCCTAAAAAAAAATTAGATGCGAACAAAATAGTATAGAATGTAACCTTTTGATCTTTTGAACGATCTTCATCTCGCTCATCACGCCCTCTTTTCCTACTCTTATTCCTATTAGTTTTATTCTTTGATTTTGAATCGGTATTTCTACCACCGTCCTCCTCAAGAGCTGCTCTAATAGCTTTCTCCACATCACCTGCCCAATCCTCTGTTGGACTTTTATATTTTAAGTATCTGTCATGTTTAGCGGTTGTTCCTTGAATAGGCTGCTTTTTGTTCTTATTAAACTTAGAATCATAACTTTTATTCTTTGATACGTCTTGTTTTGGAGACGGCTTAGCAGATTCAGTTACTTCGGTCTGTGCACGAGTAACTGGCTCATCATCTTCATCGGAAGGAATTTCTCCATCTTCCAAATCATTATCATTATTACTGCGAAAAAAAAATACATAATTGATAATTAAGAAACATTTAGCCAATGAACCGATAGTAATATAATGTTCGGTATCTGTCTATATATATTTAATTTATAAAACTAATTTATAAAATTAAATATATATAGAAAGTTAATGCTTATAACAACAAATATGTTTCGTAATTAATTCATATAAACTTTATTATGTTATTTTCTGTGAATTTATATAACAATCACTACTTGCAAAGATGTTGAATTATATAATATACATGTAATAAAGAAACTATACAATCTCTCATAACATTTTTTATATATCAACAATCCTTTTTAATAAAATCCTGTGAGAAATTATCCTTTTAATTGAATTTTAATATGTATAGAATGAATTTCAAATATAAAATGTACTATTTTGTAATCTCATATTATATTTTAACTTCTATATTAGAAGCATTGATATTGTAATTAACAAAATGAGATTTTTCTAAAATCTAACTGTTCATGGATCATCAATAGAATAGTAATAATTATTTACATAGCAAGAAAAAATAAATATATTTTAATATTATATGCATTAACAAAAATTGGTGTATTTTATTGGGAAGATCATGTATCTTGAAGATATCATAGAAGAGAAGCTCAAATAAGTTTTTTTCAACTAATCTCTGAATAATTAAAATATCATCAGAATTTCTACTACAAAGTTTAAAGCATAAATGTATGGAGAGAAATATTCTCCGATGCTATCACCTTATCATAATTATTCATTAGCGACGATTTTATATGCAGAGAGCGTTTTTCTAACCAAAGAAAGCATCCTCGAAAGTTCGAGGGAAGCTCATTATTATTGTCAAGGACAAATTGATAGCCGTAAAGAAAATCGAAACTACACGAGTTAGACAGAGAGAGCTTTGAAAAAACTTTCAGTCGAGTCGACTATATGCGAACGAGGTTGCCGATACTAGCCAAGCTGAAAACATTAAATACGTTTGTCGGAAATGACTAATGGCATGTGACACGTAAAAACGATCAATGACGATCTAAAGGAAATGCTTTCTCTCTTTTCTTTTTGTCTCATATATCTCACTTTCTGCACAGCAATATTAATGATAAATAACGTTTTATAAATAATGAACGATCTAGACTCCGTTTGAGAAAATTAATAAGCACAAATGAGCTCGTAGAAAAGAATTGAAGGAAATCTATTTCTTCGAATAAATCTGCCGTCTCTTCGTCTCTCTCTCTCTCTCTCTCTCTCTCTCTCTCTCTCTCTCTCTCTCTCTCTCTCTCTCTCTCTCTCTCTCTCTCACGAAACACAACGCGACGAACAAATGAATATATATATAATTCATGAATGCGCGCGCTTAATAATAACGTATGAGGTACGTCGTATAATCCAAAGGCATATAATTAAATCGGGTTGCTACGAAGTCGCGTTATCTACGCTTCGTTGTCTTTATGCCCCTCTTCGTCTTTCTTGAAAACAAAGAAACAAAACAAAAAAGAAAATCAAAAGACCCAATATAATGATTAAGAGTTACCACATCGTAACTCTCTTAACATCATCATTTAAACATTCATAATCATCTTCATGATTTTTCATCATGATTTTTGCTTCATATCTCTATAAGCATAATAAGATACATCATTTGTAACATCACATTTTTGTACGAAGCATTATTGTCGTCGTTGCAGCATCACTGATAACGTTTAAAAAGTCAATGTCATCGGCATCCGTCCAAAAGTTTCTTCGGACGCACGATGTCGTGTGCATCATTTTCGCACGAACACGCGCGTTTATATATATATATATATATATATATATATATATATATATATATATGTACTGTTTTTTAGAGCAAAGTGCACGTACGATACGCTTTCGTGTATCATTATATGCGCAGCGGACATATGTATGTGTGTGTGTGCCTGCGCGCGCGTATGTACCAAGTATAGTACGTCACATACGACGCGCGTGCTCGCGTATCATGACTGGGTGTTCAATTTGTAAATGTGTTACGTAGTATATATACATGACATTATATATATATATATATATATATATATAACGTCGAAGTCCACAAGATCGAAAAGGAAAAAAAAGAAGAAAAACATGGAAACTCTGTTCTCTCCCTCTCCCGCTTTCTCTCTCTCTCTCTCTCTCTCTCTCTCTCATTCTTTTTCTCGTCGAATAACAACATCGAGTTGCACCAGATGAAAGTTTAAACTAGTTTCAATCTGCGTTTAAAATTCTCGCGAATGGCAGAGAGCAGGGAAAAGGTATTTCGTTATTTTTCGTAACAGGTATTTCCTAGAACGCGAAGAAAAAAATGAAAGCGCTACACGGAGCACTAATTACACGAAAACATTTCGTAAAAAATAGTAAACATATATATATATATATGTATATGTATATGTATATATATAAAATATATATGTATATACGCGATGATTTTAATTTTACAACACATGAATGCGTCATAGGCACGAGAAAGACAATATCATACCTCATTTTTGTGCTACATAAAAGTCTCTTTTTCCTAACTTTTAGTCGCGATCTCTCTCACTCCTGGATTTAAACAAGAACAGACATTCTCGTGTTGCAACCTTCTGTCTGTCTCCGCTAGAAAAGAAAGTTGACGGTGGAGGAAGAATTCGTGAGGCTTTTCAAAAGAAAGAGATTCGCATGTACCTGCTGCTGAATGAAGGGGATGACTAAAAAGATCCCCCCGATCATTCACGTGAAAGAAGCATCGCACTAAACGCGCCTACGTGACACGTAAGGAAACACGGTTTGGCGAGTAGTATATGTACGTTTCATAGTTGTGGCGAATCCGCGTTCACGATAAAGACGACCTTGACCCCCTCCCGCCCCTTTGTATCCGCCCATCCTTCACAAATGTTAACGCCTTTATGCGCTTTTACAAATAATACCAAGAAAGGAATAGGTCTTTTATAGACGCTCATTTGACGCCATCATTATTTTAGCCATTTTTCTTTCAGAGATCGATGATATCGACGAGACATATCCTTTATCCAAGTAACGTCGTAATTTTATAAAAAACCGTTTGACGAATGGTACCTTTCTCTCTCTCTCTCTCTCTCTCTCTCTCTCTCTCTCTCTATTTACCCCTTCCCTTTCTCTCTGCCTTTTTTCTTTTTCCTTCTTTCCTTTTCTGATCTTCCGGAAGAGAAACAAATATTGACTAAAGCGAATTCGTCAGAGGACGGAGCCTCGATGTTGTACGTGTTACATATATATGATATATCGCGCCGGGAAGGAGACGACACATGTGTATCTCTCATATGTCACGTATATGCGTCTCGATTGTATGTAGAAGAGCACCGATATAGTAATACAGTAGAGTAGTAGTACTAGTAATAGTAGTACTAGTGTAGTAATAGTAGTAGTAGGTAGTAGTAGTAGTAGTAGTAGTAGTAGTAGTAGTAATAGTAGTAGTAGTAGAGTAATAGTAGTAGTAGAGTAGAATAATAGTAGTAGTAGTAATAGTACTAATGTAGTGGTAGTAGCAGTTTGGTAATAATGTATAGTAGCAATAGCGACAGTCCGTGTGAAAATTACGTCTGTTCGTCATTGAATAAAAAATGTGGAGGCAAACCTTTGGATTAGAGTCTCGGCCACGGAAACACTCTCTAATGCCATTGTTTTGTCCCGATCGATCGTGTTTTGTACCATACGATATACCACTGTGGCCCGAAGTTGATCATTCGATCGATAGACGCGACCACACACGACGGATCTTTGCTCGTGGATTCGCGTGCCTGTATATGATCATTTGAGACTTTGAAAATAACTTGATAATGGGCAAATAAACTCAAAGGAAGGCCCGATTGTCCGTTTCTATCTCTCTCTATCTCTCTTTCTCCCTCTCTTTCGCTAGTCCTCTCTCTTTCTCTCTCTTTCTTTCTCTATCTCCCTCTATATCTGTCAGTATCTATTACATGCTCGCGTGAGCGCATCCCCACGGACAAAGATATTACAAATTTTTGGAAAAAAAAATTCTTTGCCTCTTTCTCCCAGCCCGAATTTATAAGTCTGCTCTTAGAACGGGTCTCGTTCACCGAACGCTTCTGTATCTCTCTCCCTCTCTCTCTCTCTCTCTCTCTCTCTCTCTCTCTCTCTCTTTCTCTTTCTCTTTCTCTTTCTCTCACACAGAGAGAAAGTTAAGCTCGATAAACCGTATATATCTCTCTAGAAGCTTTCTGAAGTTCTTTTGAATCGATATCGCACTTTATTTGATAAGACATGTTCACTGTGATATCTCCCTATCCCTCTCTCTCTCTCTTGGTTAATTATATGGAGAAGAAAATGGCGCGATATTTATCATACAACAGAGCTACGTCATTCCTGCTGACGTGGCACATGAACGATCATTATCCGTTTTGGACTTTTCCGTTTATGTACCTCTACTACGCGTGACAAATAATTCCGATTTAAACGAATATCAGGGAATACGATAGTATATAGAAAGACGGTTGATTGGACATGAAAACGAATATCGATAATTATTTCAACGCGTTTAAGATAAATCTATGAAAAAACAGTATTTTCGACGAAAAGGTGTACGGACAAAGCCACGAGAAGCTTGCACTTCGCATCCCGACGTGATCAAATTTCTCGTCTTCCGTGCTTCTCTCTGTAACGCGGGAGAGGGGGAAACGGAAAAGGGATCGCATCCATGGAGGATGCTCCCTTCCTAAAAACGACCGCAAGAGGGCAAGCGTTCAATGATTCTACGTATTTCTATATGCCATATATTATATTAAGACCGACGTATTTTAGTTTATTTTTTTTTACGCGTCAATCGTTGCGAAGCAAAATGAAATTTTTTGTTTTTTTTTTGTTTTTTATCGGTTCACGGATTCGCGCGAGTATCGTTCATGAATCTCCGTCGATGTGATCGATGAACGACGCGACGATGACGTTTCGCGTTTTTCTTCCGCGCTTTTAAAGAAAATCTTATTAATCTTTCTCTTTTTTTGTCTTTTAGTCTTTCTTTCTCCTCTCTTTCTCTTTCTTTTTATATTGGTAAGAGAAGAGATAATGAACGTTTGTGTGAACGAGACTAGTGACCGTAGACAGGCAGACAGACAGGCAGGCGGGCGGGCGGGCAGGCAGACAGGCAGACAGGCAGGCGAAGAGTACGATTATCTTTCGGACAGAGCGTTACTACTAATAGTCAGCAAAGATAGTATAAAAATGTAGCAATTGTGAGTACGATGAGCGAAAACTTCAAAGATCAAACTAAACATGGCCACATCTGGAACTATTCTGAGCGGGCGGCTGCACGGAACCTGGGAAAGGCGGTCGAGCGAGCGGGAGCAGGTCAGGGGTGGGGGGGTATAGTTACCTTCGCTTTCACCAATCGTAGAACGTACGTATGGATCACGTGTTTCTCCACCCTTTATTTGGTCTTACCCCCCCCTTCCTTCTCCGTTCTCACCGACGCTCTTTCTTCGCGCTCTCTTCTCGCTTCTCTCTGCCGCCATGTTTCCATCACCACCCGTTCCGTTAGCATCGCGTCATTCTGCTTGAAAGAAATTCCTGAAGTTGTCGAGATCGTTCCTTCGTTTCTTCCAACGCAATGGCAGACTTAATAGCATCTACTACCTATTGTGAAAACATCTAACCTGAAAATTGCTACTTTCGATCAACGATCGTCACGGTTATTGAACGTTGCACAAACAGAAGAGGGCGCTTTGTTTCGAAATATAGATAATGAACAATTATTTTCTTTGTAATTATCGGTAAATCGTATTATTCGTATATTATATATACATGTGTGTGTGTGTGTTGTGTTTAGATAAGTTATGTATTTATACACATTAACAATAATATAAGTTTTCAAAAAAGATGATAAAAGTTATTAATTGGATTAATAATTTTAATTTAACAAAGGGATATTGTATACATAGTATATAATATAAAAATATATTTTTCTCTTATTTTATATAACGTTATTATATTATAATACTGTACAATAGTTTGATACTTGCGTTATAAAATCATATAAAAACATTTGTTTATCAAATGTAACTTTTAATAATTTCAACATGTTACCCTTTTACCTGTTCATGTGAACGATGGTGAAAGACAAATGAGATACCACTAGACCAACATTGTCGTAATGGAATGTCTGGTAAATGTCTAGGATTATGAGCATGTCGCCAATCTGATAAATCAGAATTACAGTCTGATTGTTCTGGTGGACCCTTTACTTCTATTCCATTAACACATCTTGTACATTTAAATCTGTAATATATAACAAAAGAAATATAGTATTCTAACAAAATTTCAGATCAAACGTACTTGGTTAAAACTTACTTCGAATGTGTATCTGAAACTGTATTCTCTTCTAACTTAAATAAGTCACGAAGATCGTTCAAAGTGAAATGTCTTGCGACATCATCTTCTTGATCGACCACTGTTGAACTCAATGCTTTTTTGTGTGCTTGTCTTTGAAAAATTTTTTCCTCTATTGTGCCAGTCTAATAACATTAATGAACATATCTGATATATTGTGTACTAACATTTCTTAATTAAAACAAAATTTATGATTTTTGCATTGCTTACACAAAGAAAACGATAGACAAAACAGGGCTTTTTTTGGCCATCTCTCCAAACTCTAGCCATTGCTTGATCATCATTAGCAGGATTCCAGTCTGGATCAAACATCACAAGACGATTTGCACCAATAAGATTTAGTCCACAACCACCAGCTTTAGAACTTAGCATGAAAATAAAATCATCACTACTTTGATCATTGAAACTATCTACTATCTTTGACCTCTTTTTTATTGACATGCTACCATCTAATCTCACATATTTATAACAGCGCTTATGACATAATTTTTCGAATAGGTCAAGTGTCTGCGTATAGTTAGATACCAAAACTATTTTGTCACGTGTTGTAGATTTAATGGAAGCTAAGAGACAATCTAATACCATAAATTTTCCTGATAATTCAGGTAAAATTTCCCTAAAATAAAAAAGTTTACAAGATATTATATATACAAGATATTATATAATGCATAACATGGAATATATTAATTAAACAAATATACTTTGTGCTGTAATTCAATGGCAACAATTTCAAAGCATTTTCAAATCCATCTGATTTCTCTATTATTTTATCATATACTAAATCGGGATGGCAACATAATTTTTTCAATAGTGTGATTGCAGATAGTGCAGAGAGACTTCTTCCACCTTTCTTAGAAGTTTCAGAACTGTTTTCTATATGCAACATTTAAGAGCATAATAATAAATATATTTTTGTTTTATTATAAGATAAAAATCTAATGTAAGAAAAAGATATTACAAAGATAATACCTTCCATAGACTTTTTTATGCTATCACTTTGTATAAAATTTTTATAAAGATCAGTTTGCAATTTTCCCATTTTTATACAAACTACTAGCTCGTGTTTTAATGGTAAATACTTTGAAAGTAAAGCACTAGTACGCCTAATGAGGCACTTATTAACAACAGTTACTAACTCCGTCAATCGTTCTTGAGCTAATTTACGTTCACCATCTGTTGCTGCAGCATCTTGTCCACGAAGTATTGGTATTTCAAATTTTCGTCTAAATTCCTGAAATGTGAATTATTTTGTAAATAATTATATACATTATTATATTACTAAGTTATACAATATAACTTACCTGTGCTGTTCCTAAAAGTCCTTGATTTACAAAATGAACAAGAGAAAAATACTCCAAAAGATCATTTTGTATAGGTGTTCCACTAAGTAATACTCTCCTTTTGGCTTTTAGGCCTATAAGAGCTTGATATGTTTGATTTTCAGAATTTTTCAAACGATGTCCTTCATCGCATAATACAAGGCCAACTTCATCTTGATGTAGAACATGTGCATGTAATCTAAATGTTTCATAACTAATAATTAAAATTGGATTAGCACATCTACGTCCATAAGTTTTCATAAAGCCTGTAAGTTTAGTATCAATATCACTTTTACTTCCACCATCTATTGCTAATGGACGAACTCTATTGTTAAGCCACTTGTAAATTTCATTATACCAATTTTTTACTAAAGAACTAGGTGCAACAATAATAGCTTTTTCTATCAGCGGTTTGCATTCTGGACCTTAAAAGTAATTACATAAATAAATGTGTTTATATTTTCAATAGAGAAAATAAAAAATAATGTATTATTACCTTGCTTTAACAGTGTCCATAAAAGAGTAATACATTGCAAGGTTTTACCAAGACCCATTTCATCTGCCATGATGCATCCATATGCACCTTCAATGCGTTTTCCTGTTACACATTCATACATGAATTTTACTCCTTCACGTTGATGCGGTCTTAGAATATTGCATAGTAAGGGATCAACTACTACATGTACAAGTTGTTTGGAGCTAAAAAATATAAAAAAAACTTAAATAAATAGCAAGTTGTTTGTAGTTTTGCATTAAATCTACAATTACTAACGGATCTAGTTTTATTCTTTCGTGTTCTGATAATTCAGGAGGTATATAAACCACTAATGCATTGGCTTCATTTGGATCATGTAGAGCAGTTCTTGGACCAGATAAACGTATACCAAGCGTACGCCCAGATAAATGATATCCAGGAATTGGTATTTTAAATGGTTTACTTAATAATTTTTTGACTCTTTCTTCCTGTAAGTTTGTTATATATTATAATAACATTTCTATTACATTTTACAATAGGTATAATATATTTAATTTTATAATAAGTATGACTTACATGTTCGGATATTACACCTTGCGTGGCAGAAATATCTTCGGCAGAAAGAGCCGCAGCTTTATACTCAGGTATGTGTATACTTTTGGTATTATTTCTACATACTCTTTTTTCACGTTGGATTATGGGTTGTGTCACTAATTCCACAGTATTAGATACATCCGAAAGCAAAGGACGTTTACCTCTTTGGCTCGGAGCCAAAGAACGAATCTTAAATTAATAACACAATAATATTACGTACCAATTTTATTATTTACTATGATATAATAAATAATCTTGAATTTATATGTTATTTGTGTAGTATAAGAATAATTTTTCTTAACGATAGTATAATCTCACGAAGACTACAACTGATTTTTTTACGACATATTAGAAATGAACGAAAAATGAGGTATTGAAATTGTCATACCATATTAATTATACAACAGCAAATTACATACGAATCTCAGTCAAAACAAATAAATAAACATAATAAAAAAAGAAAACATTTTCTACATGACGTTTAACCTCATCTAAACATATTCAAATTTATAACTGCGAGAACAGTGGTATAACTTTAAAGAAATAAAATTCCTAGAAATTAAATTAAACACCAATAAAGAAATGTACTAATTTAAACGAGATTAGAATTTATTCGATTTACATTGTATAAGACTACATATTTAAATAAGGATTGAAAAGAATATTAATTAAAACATTGTAGCTACTTTGTATTTTCTTAATGATAACGCATTTGGTGGCAACACTTTAAAGGAAAATATGATAAAGTTGATAAATACCGCCATATTCAAACAGCTTAATTTCTTTTTTAAAGCTATTTTCAAAATATTTTCTTTAGTACAGGATAGGAAATATTAACTAAACTTGTGTTGTTGTAATATAATTTTAAAGTCATTCTTAATCAAGAAATAGGTTAACATTATGGTGTGACAATATTTCTTTATCATAACTAAAAATATAATAAATGTATTACTGTCACATATGAGATGCATATATATTTGGTTTCTTTATTAATTTATTAATAGTACTCATATTTATTTATGTAAAAATTTTAACAACATTCTTTCTAAGTACTAGATCTTTTGACAATAACATAAAATAAAATTTCAACATTTTTCTTGTCTTAGACTGACAGAAACGTATAACACATTGTTTGCTAAAAAGAATATTAAATATTTTAAAATACTAAATTATACAGCTGTGCTGTTCTAAGGAATTAAAGAAAGAAACTTGGTAATAAACCAAGTGATACATTTTCTAGAGATAAGATAGAAATATAATATAAATTATAAGTACATTGCGGAGCACTACTTAATTTGTTTTATTAATTACTAATTATAACTATATGATAATAAATAATACGAGTCTGTCAATCTATGTGTACCTAGATTTCAGAATTAATTATTCAATAAATAGGAAATATATCAATCATAAGTTACCTATCCAACATTTGACAGCTACAAAAATATAGAATTCCGATATAGACTATAGTTGGAAAAAAGCTTTTTAAGTGCCAAAACATTGAGAAAAAAGAAATAAAGAAAATTGAAATATTGCACTACATTCGCAATAATTATAAGAATAAATAAGTTTACATTGTTTCAACAACGAACGTGATCAAAATATATTATGATTTTCAGAGTGCTTATACTATAAAGTCATTTGTATTTATGGTTGGTTCCTAGATCTCAGACACATAAACTTTTGTTCGTTGCATTTTTTATATACTTTCTTTTATACTTTACATTAGTTTTGATTTTCTCAACTGGCTGTGTAAAGTATAAAAGTAAGTTGAACAAGAGTTTAATTATTATCATCATAATATTTATTAATATTAATCTTATTTTCATTAATATTATTATATTATTGTTATGATTAACGATTTGAACTAAACAATCACACATTGAATTTAATTACTGTTGCTTTAACAGCCACTTTCTGTACTGTAGCCTTTTTTCACTGTACATATACCTTAGTATTAAAATCTAATTAATCTAATAAGTAAAGATCACAAGTATTTATCTCCAACAGTTCAAGATTGAATCTAAGGCAGACCACAGAACTTTATTACGCAATGGATTTAGATGAGATTGTATAAAAATTGACCTTTAGCAGGAGGCGTGGTGTAATTGCTATGGACATTTCTTTTTGATACAATACTGTTTAATTTCTAATCATGACTCATAACTATTGCAGATACTTATTAAAAAAATGATTCAAATGCGATATATGTTGAAAATTTGTCATAGAAAGTAGAATGTACTCAGATCATCAAGACTCCGGCTAAAGGTTAATATAAAAATGGCATTTTTCTCCATAGAGAACTGCTATATATAATCCACTGTTAAATTCATCTTGCATTTTTAATGAACTATTTTCTTTTTATATTGAGTGTAAAAATATATTAAATTCTGAATTTTATATAATTAGCCAATTATAAAAAGCATATAAATCTGATGCAAATTAAAGTGCTTGAATACATGATTTACTTGCATTTAAAAATGTAATGTTACTTGTATGTATTAACATTACAATTATTAGTTTGCGATTGTAAAGAAATTTTTGTGGTCAAGTCCTTGATAACACCAATTTATATGTGATAGTTTTAGGAATCTTTTTAGTCTTATTACAGTTATGCAGAGAGAAGACATTTGACAAAATATTGATAATATACTCGTAGTATATTGTTACATGTTTAAAATGCTATCACCTGAGCTGGATTTGCACAATCGCCTATTGTCATTCTATGCATTGCCATTTCTGTTATACCATGATAATGTACAAAAGCAGCAGCGATTACTAGCACATGGAAGATTTGATGACTCTGAAACTAAAAAGCAAAATATTCTTTGGCTTTTAGAAGTTACATAGATCAAGTTTCAAAATAAACAGCTTTAATCCGATATATTTAAAAAAATTTAATATGACATGATCACAGAATAAAGAAATAATATAACAAATGTTTTGATTTTTACCCAAATATCAAATTTTCCTGGAAAAAATCGCTCAGGTACTCTTAATGCATAAAACAGTGCACCCAATATATATAAGCATCCCATTAGTATTAACCAACCAAGGGATGCTTGACTAATTGCTTTGAACCAGCCTTCTGTTATAGCATAATGGACTGCAGGTATTACCTAAAAAATTTTTTAAGTTAGAAAACAAGAATAACTTAATATGTTATGAGTTCTATATTCTTTTTTTTTCTTATTTTATATAATCGCATTATATACACGCATATGTATACGCACGCATACAGAGAGGGGGAAAAGAGAGAGAGAGAGAGAGGGAGGTACAACTTACCCCACTAAGGCCAAAACCCATAAAAATACCAGCTCTAAGAGGCCTATAATTGGGTTCACCAAATCTTTCCCACAATGATACTACGATGCTTGTTATACCAAGTACAACCACAACAGATAAATAAATAAGTTTAGGTTGATAGTCACAGTAAAAACCATAATAAAGCCATGGTACAAAACTGCCCATGATGAGCATGGCTATTCCACAGTAATCTAATTTAGAAAATAATTTTCCTACACATTCGCTGTGGCAGTGGACTGTGTGAAAGGCAAATGACATTCCTAAACAAATTATAGCACCTGCAAAGAAGGTACCGAATACTAGTTTTTCCTCCAATTGGATTTCTATAGGAGGTTGTGTTAGGAAAAAGATAGCTATGCCAATAAATGCCACACAGCCTACAATAAGAAAAATATTATGAATATGTATAATAAAAATGTTTATTTCTTATTATATTATTTTCCAATATAAATATATGACAATTTTAACTTACCAAGTAAATGAGTCCAAATGTTACCAGTTTCTGTATGAATACGGAAAATACTTCTGAAGCAAGCATAAAATGACGGTAATGGTGGTCTATGACCAGCATGTAAGAAATCATTATCTTGTAACCACCGAGGTAAATTTCTAAAATGACATTGCTTCCAAGATGCTTCCCAAACCTATAATATACTTATAATGTACTTATAAACTAATTTGTAACAAATAAATTTATATAGTTCTGTTTAACAAATAGAAATTTGTTTCACATTTGGATATTTTACCTTACGAACAAATTCCTCAGCTTGCTCAGCAGCATTATGAGCCAAGGCACCTAAATCAATTTCATCACTTAACACTCCTGCTTTTAATACTTCTGTCATCTAGAATATAAAATGATTATTGTATTAGATGTAAGATATATAAGTATTTATTGTCAGCACGGTACCTCACAATCCAAAAGATGATCATCTTCAGGAGTAGATGGAAGAGGGCATCCAACCCCATCCTCCTCTTCTGCCAAACAGCTGGCATCATCGTCTTCTAATAATTCTTTAACTTCATGCAAACCTGGAATTTCACTATTTAGCAATACACGGTCGCTCCATGGAATTCTATGACGAAGTCCCAAGTCTCCTGATGTATCAGGATTATCATTTTTGTCTTCGATAATATCATTCTCGTATTGCGACATATTTTGGAAATATTATGGCCAATTTTTAACCTATCAGACAGTATAAGCGTATTTATTCAATTTTTTTTCTATAAATTAATCAGTTCTATATTTTCACAATAATACAAGAAAATTTTTTTATAAGTGATTTTAAAATATAATGAATTTAATATTATTATTATAATATACGAAAATTTGGACGTTTGACATCATTAATAGCGCGCGAACGTAATATATAAAAAGTGTAACATTAAGAAAATGACAACAATGCAGTTATACTTTCATCACAGCTGACAAGATTGTAATTGAAGAATATTATTGGATATCGTAGTATTCTGGAAATATTAAGATTATATCCATTATTTAGCATTTTTACAGTTCTTAGAGGTCACGACTTCTTATATAACATGATATAGTAATTATGTATTTAAAAAAAATTAATCGACATATCCATTAACCTTGTTATTTACTAGCTTATCTACTATGAAATTTTTTCATCTGATATAAATATCTGCCGTGTATTAGATAACACGTAATAGAATTTCGTTTTATTGTGCAGGAACTTACTTAAATATGCTTGTATATATCAATAAATCAAACCTATGTAGATTACATAAAATATAGGACAAACAATTTTCCGACTCAATAAATATATGTATTGCACAAATTAATAGTTGATAAATATTTTTAAAATTAAACTGCTTTGTACCTGTTGCGTGACAAATATTTTCCCAAATTATTACATTTGATTATTATACTATCAAAAAGGAATTCTAAAAAGACGTCAGCAAGTTGAACGCACCAACCACGAAGTCTTCGTGTCAACGGAATTAGTAACTCTGCTTGTTACCACGACAGAATCCGAAGACGTCAGATTACATATAATATACCACGTGCATCGAATTGTATATATATATACACACTTAAACGCAGAAATGTGTATATACAATATATATGTATAGTAAAATTGGTGTGTATTACTGTTGGAAACTTCGAGAAAAGATATTCATATCGCCATGAAAAAGTTTTTATAACAATTTTTTGCGTTCGAAGTTCAAAATTTTAATGCAAAAGCATTTAAATTCTTATCATTTGAAGATATAAAATAACAATAACATTGAATACTGTGATAGAACGTAGGAGTTAAAGGCAAAGAATGTTTAATATATTGTATTAGGAAAATTACGTGAGAATTAGGTTATTGTTACGAATGACATTGTATATATTCAAAAACCAGGACTACTAAAGAAAAATATTATTAAGACAAATATTATATAATAAAATATAATAAATAAATAGTGTCTTTTATTAATATACGAAAATTTATTTAAGTAAAATTAATTTTATGGGATTTATATAACAGTAATTGTAATTGAGCTTACGTTTCCCAATGTGTGACTGAAAATAATTTCGATTAATGGGATGTCCCATATAAAATCGAACAAAGATTATTAAATAACTAAATGTGACGTAACGACTCCCATAAACAATATATTGGAAATGATAAAGAATTAGATGTTCTGTTTCATGTGTATCATTTAACATCATTGAAAACTGCCTTTAATATTGTGCCTTTAAAAAACTACTTTGATTGGTTGTAGAAAGAATATATTGTATAATTTAATTTAGGTTGTTACTTTTTATCAGAGATGTTTACGAATAATAAATAACAAAGATGTGTACGTCTGTTAATACATAGATTTTTTTTAAATCATAAATAAGTTAAATATTCATTCGATATTTCTTACGTATATATTTTATTGTAGTAGTATAATTGATAGATAACTCGTGATTAATTTACCTGTATTATAGTATAAATAGATAAAAAAAAATGTTACTATTTACTGATTATTTCTTATCAGAAGTAATTGTACAGCCTACTAAAAAAATAATTCTGTTAAAATGTGTTTTGTAGTCGATTATAATATATTTTTTTATCATGTGGTATTTCTTTCTATAAAGTATCGTATTTTGCATAATTGAAAGAATAGTATAGATATTTGTATTTTTTTTTTATATCTTTTTATACTTTCTGTTATTATTAATTAATAAGTTAATTTAAAAGGGACAACTCATATTGCAAGTCGTGTATATTATAATAGTTAGAAAAATATAAGAAGTATAATGCACTTTCTGTAAAAATGAACGTAGAAAATTTTTCAAAGTATATTTATATAGCATCAGTCGTTGCGTTTTATTGGTAAGTAATATTTATATATATAATGAAGTTATTTAATAAAAATAATAATACAATATTTAATCATTTTTAGGGTTATATCAATTTTGACGGTATTTGTAAATAAGGCACTTTTATCTAGTGAAATAGTAAATTTGGATGCACCGTTATTTGTAACATGGTTTCAATGTATTGTGAGTGTTGTTATATGCATAACTCTTAATAATTTATCTATATGGTTTCCACAATATCTTCAATTTCCTAATGGTGATCCATTTAAAAGAGAGACAATAAAACAGGTGCTGTTTTACAATATACTCTTTTAATAGTATTCTAAGAATTTTATAGATATTATTTTGACTTTATAGATATTACCATTATCTATACTTTTTACTGGAATGATAGCTTCAAACAACTTATGTTTGAAATACGTTGGAGTTGCATTTTATTATGTGGGCAGATCATTAACTACCGTGTTTAATGTTATTTTCACTTATTTAATACTTGGTAAGAATGATGTCTATAAATATCAAAGAATTATTAAACAAATTATGCTTTATATTTGCAGGACAAAAAACTTCATTAAAATGCACTTTATGCTGTTGTATGATTATTACTGGATTTTGGCTTGGCGTCGATCAAGAAAATGTTGCAGGTTCTTTGTCTGTTTTAGGAACAATATTAGGTGTAGTTGGATCATTAACTCTCTCTTTATACTCAATTCATACTAAACAGGTTCTTCCTGCAGTAAATCAGGATATTTGGTTACTTTCTTATTACAATAATTTATATAGTGTTTTTCTATTTATACCCTTAATGTTATTTAACAGAGAATATTCGGTAGTTTACAATTATGACAAACTTGGAGAACCCTTTTTCTGGAGTGCAATGGTCATAGGTGGTATTTGTGGTTTTGCAATTGGTTATGCTACAGCTCTTCAGATAAAAGTAACATCTCCCTTAACACATAATGTCAGTGGTACTGCAAAAGCTTGTGCACAAACTGTTTTAGCAACATATTGGTTTAATGAACACAAGTCATTTTTGTGGTGGACCAGCAATATTATTGTTTTAAGTAGTAGTGCAGCTTATGCAAGATTTAGACAACTTGATTTAAGTGCAGAGTACAAAGTAGAAAGATTGCAACAAAAAGTATAATATGGATTATACAGTAGGATATCAAAGAGAGAGAGAGAGAGAAAGAGAGAGTTCCTAGTTTATTATATTTTCTATCATTTATTTAACAAATAAACTATAAACAATTTTTCATTATAGTAATATACATATAAAATAATGTAGCATTTATAAATATTTGTGTATACTTTGTCATTGTATAAAAATTATATCAAAAGTAAAAACGTTTAAAATCTAGATGCAAGGCCACCTCCACGACTATCAGAATGACTTGTTATCAAATCTTCATGTTTTATAATAGCATTTACACTTTTTGATATTGAACTGGCATCAATATTTGATATAGCTGTTGAAACATTCGATTTATTTTGTAATAGAGTTTTTAATATATGTGATTGATCATTTTCTATACTAACACCATCAGATAATAGATAGTATCTAAAAAAATACAGTATTTATAATTATATATATAATACAATTTACAATTTAATTGTTTAAATGGATCTACCTTGGATATTCAATGGCAGAAGAAACATTTAGACCACGTACTATCAAATGGTACAGAAGTTGACTACTTAAAATTGTATCGTCAGTCCCAAGTACTCCACGTAATTCACACGATTTTTCTTCATTATGGAAAATAATTGGAAGTAGAGTTGATAAATCGTTATCATTACTAGTTTTATCTAATAAAAAGCCAGTGCCACTCATGTGGGCCAATCCTAGTGGTGCACTTAATCCACTGCATAATTTAATTAAAAGTTAAACTTTATTAAATATCAATGCATTTTTTGTATTACGTATAATAGTGTACTTAAATACTAACGTCAAAACACTGACATAAGTATCTTGTCCATCCATTACCATAACACCAGTATATCTTTCTTGTTCAACTAAAAGAAATGAATAAATTAGCAAATTTGTAGCTCTTATTATAAGTTACATTTATTACTAACCATTGTTTAATATGTCTAGAGACCTTAAATTAGAGTGAAATAATGTTTGAGCAACGAGAGCCATAGTTTCAGTTTTAGATGCAATTTCAGAAGATATTTTGAGATTTCCTAGGGCATTTATTGAAGATTCAAAATCGAATGCACCTGAGGGATAGTATAATGTATGTTTATAAAATGAAGCTTTTTTTGCTGTGCTCATTTCAGGTTTGTAATTTGCCAATTGTAGTAATAATTCCTCTTTTTTAACTTCATCACGTAAAAGTTTTAATGACAATGTCCCATTATATAATACTGAAAAGGAAATCACGTTATATATCTGTTATATATTCTTCTTATAAATTTATATGATAATGAATTTTCAAACTGTTTACCTATTGTGCCATTCTTTGCAACTGCATCTAATGTATCTGCAAGATCATTTAATTTTAAGGTACCACCAGCATTTATATGACCATAAAGCATCCCATAGTCACTGTTATTTGATAGTTCATATTCTAATTCTTTTGATACTACAAATCCTGTTCTAGCTAATTTTGCAGCTGGTTCAATAACTTCATTCCATGGTAAAACCCCTTTTAAAATGTGCGCATATTCTAGGCCTTTCAAAACAGCAGGTAAACGCATTCCTATTGTGCCAAAAATGCCTGCATTTTATCATAATAAGAATGATCGAAATCAATTAAATAATCAAAGGTTTTTAGACACATTTTTGATGAATCTATACTGACCTCCAACAGTATTATTCGCAAAATTGATGACTAATGGTTCTGATTTATCTTTATGGCTATACAACATCATACAGCCACCTCTGCAAGAATATAAATATTATAAATATTTAACAATATGTATTCCTTTGATTACTTACCCACCAAGACTTGTCTTATGTGGAGCTACTACTGTCATACATACAGTAGCTGCTATAGCTGCATCTATTGCATTACCTCCCTTTCTTAATATTTTAGTACCTATCTGTGAACAATTAGTGTAATCTGTGGCAACAGCACCATGAATACTGTTATTAGCCTAATGAACAAAATTAATATTTATAGTTTCATTTGAGATATCCATATAAAAAAAAAAATATTAAAGTCAAAATATGTACCTGCAGTAATTTACTGGCATAAACCAATTGTAAAATCAGTATAGTTGTTATAGCAAAGGATAAAACAGCAAAGCAACATACAATCAATTTCATACCACCTCCAAAAAAGTGGCTTAATTTACACTTGTTGTTTTTGTCCTGTGTCAAGGGACATTCTTCTGTTAATCCTTCTGAAAGTTTAACGTTCATTAAAAAAATAGGTAAAATTATATCTGTTATAAGTCAAGTATAATAATAAAATGAAAAATATTCCCAGAGATTTTCAGAACATATAATTAAACTTTGTTAAACTTACGTCTGTCACAATAACTCATCTTTCAAGTCGCAAATTATACGATTAATCATAAGGATCATCTATGTTCTTTAATAGTTTGTTCTGTGTAGATATTTTATTAGCATACTGTGTCAAAATAACTGTAAATTCTATAACCTTATTTATGATTTTAGTTTAATCTATTTTTTTACTCAAACGTGTTATCCGAAAATTATAAGAAAATTTTATCGCACGAAGCAATAATGTTGAAATAAGGTTGCAAAATTCAAGTTTCACTTTAATATCATATCCTCTATTCAATTTGATTTGTTTTTGTATACTTCTCCACTGACACAAGATATTTCTGATGTCACTCGCTAGATGGAGTTACCATAGAATTATATAGTACAACTGTGCAACGAAAGTTGCAAGATACAACTTGTATCTTACTCATAAGTTAATCAATGATATATAGTACGATCAGACATTTTTTAATGAATGGCGTAATACTACGAAAGATCATTATCTTTATCGATGGTTTCTATGCAGTAATTAATCAATGAGAATAACATGAAAAATCTATATTGCAATTTTATCAAATAAATAAAATAATATATACTAATATATCGAGATAGAAAATTTTGTTGGAGGAATTCAACTATACTTATTCTTAGCATTAAACATAAAACACGTAAAAATATTTTCCTTTTATTCTATAATAACATTGCGTCTTAATGATTTCACGTTCCAGTTGTACAAAAGAAGGCTGGGTTCTTTACAGAGAATAACAGTAATAATGGATGCGAACGCCATAGAGGTCTTGAAAGTTTCGCAATTTGGTGTAGCTCCGTTGCTAGGTAATTTTATGTATTCTTCTTCACGGAGAATGGTACTGACCTTCTCTTTCTCTCTTTCTTTCTCTTGATCGTTATCCGGTGTCACAATGATATTACGGTCAAGCAATTTTCAATTGTAATAACAACGTGAAATAGGGTATCATAATATAATAAGGAAAAAAGGGCAAGTCGCCCGAGGTGTATACGAAAGAAACCTTCGACGATCCGTGTTTTTCTTCATTGATAGAGAAACTGGTATTCATATTTATACATACAACCAAACATATCGTGTTACGATACGCAAGTGCGACGTTACCCTGACTTGATGAGATTGTCGTTGAGTTTATGATAATAATGATAATAATAATAATAATAATAATAATAATAATAATAATAATAATAATAATAATAATAATAATAATAATAATAATAATAATAACAATAATAATAATAATAATAATAATAATAATAATAATAATAATAATAATAATAATAATAATAATAATAATAATAATAATAATAATAATGATAAAACACAACGCGCTTCTCTCTGGAGCATTAAGTAATCTTACATTCTTTAGTAAAGTCAGGAACAGAATTAATGATCACGATCAATGGTTATTACGTTCGATCGAATTGGAAAAACTTAAGAAGCGTCTTCCTTTTCTTTCCATAACATCAGATTTGGACCTAAGATTATGTGTTCCGTACAATTCGTCATGTGATTTCTGCAAATGCAATCATGATTTTTTTTGACACAATAAAAAATCAGAATATCTTCGTGGTTGAATATACTCACAGGAAAGGATCTCTCAAAATGAACGCCCTTGGTTGCATTAATTTCAAGTGATCCCCGTTGTTGCATAGAACTTGCGCCATCGTACTCTTACGAATCTCTTCTAATTGCTTTATCATGAAGGATCCTGGTGTGTTAGCATTTTCGAACCAATATCTATCGCCTATTAAAACGATTTGATAAAATGTTTATCAAAGATAATTTTTTATTAATCATATGGGTCAACTTAAGCATTAATTTTGTATTACCCAAACGAACATTTCGGAAGGTACGACCTAGCAAACAGAGGAAAGTTGGTCCAAGAACCGAATTAGTTACTGGCGCTTCCGAGAGTATTCCTGTCACTAAGTCTATGTCTTCAACTTTTCTATTGCAAAAAAAAAAAAGAAAAAAACATTTTTCAAACGATACCTTATAATTGCATACATATATGTAATTTGTCTTACTTGTAAACTAGTCGTAATCTTTCGATGATGTCCTTGGCTATCGTGCCTTTAAGATCCTGAAAGGTGGTAACGTCTGGTAAACCGCAAAACGTTCGCCATTTAACGTAAGATGGTAAACCATGATCTCTGCCCTGCTGGATGATTTGAGCAGCATAATCAACGGCCACGTCATTGCTCTTCCCATCATGGAAATATCGCTCCAGAAGAATTTCGTTCAAGCCGGGGGGTAGAGGCTTCCTAGAATGTCCCGCTGTCGCGGAAATTAGACCTTGCATCCTAGATCGTCATTAAAACCAAGTTCTCATGGGACAACTTGTCGGAGAATCTCCTAATGATTTTTTTTTTTTTTTAAGTAAGATTTCGTAGTTATTTACAATTTATCTTTCTCAAAATGTTATAACGAATATATGCATATACGAGGTGCGATCGAAACGTTTCAAAAACTTTTTTATTTTCTGATTGATTACGTATGAGGAATAATAAAAAAAATTATTTTTCTTTCTACGAATAAGAAACTTATAAATATTGACAATAATTTATTTTCAGTTAATTTACTCGAAGAGGTTAAGGACTCATTGGAATCACAAGGATCATATAACATAAAGCTTTTCACGAATGAGACATAAGTAAATATTAATAACATTTAAAAATGAAACGCAATAAAGCAATTTTTTTGTGAAGATTCCTACGAAAAGATTATAATTTTCTTGCTAATATAAGCTATGTTTTATACAATTTTGGAATTGTTTGATCACCCCGCACATACACACACATAGATGAGATAACTTCCTAATTTTTATTCTACGATTACAGTAATTAAAGTTCGATCATTAATGAATAGGATACGAGTAATTTTAACTGACCTGTAGCTCCTGCTATCAATCGATCAATTGCACCCGCCTCGTACAATTCTTGAGGTGCGTAGAAGGCCGAAAGGAGAGACCTTTCTCCAGATTTTAAGGCAGATCTAGAGTCCACGAGATCGAGTGTTTTTGGTGTGAGTGCAGCAACAAAAAAGAGACCTGCTGAGGCTGCCGAATTCGAAAGAGTCGCATCAGTGCGTGAACCATATCCTCGAAAGTATCCTTTTTGGGATAGCCGCAAGTCGAATCTTTTTGTTTAGGAAAAAAAAAAAGACAAAAATAACAGGATCGTGAAATCTTTAATATAAGTAAAAGTCAAAATTTCTTTTCCATATGTATGGATAACTCTTTAGAAGCAAATTTGTATTATGAACATGATCAATTTTACGTTATATCGTGATATTGATATGATTAACGTAAGATATAAAGGAAGGAATAATAGAAGACAGGGAGTAAGTACGAAGACATGCGAACAACTTGACAAATGGAAGTACGAGGAAGGCTCAGTGTTAAGATGAGCAATCTCCGATCGATCCGTTGGAACCTTAGCGTTGTTATCTCAACGTATAAGTTGGCAAATGAACGGCAAAGGGCAGCAGACAAGTCGTGATCGACATACACGTGCAGAGATATTAATAGCTCGGCACGCTGATGCGATCAAGTTAACGGCACGTTTATACTCGATTTGCTGTCTCTTTATGGAAATGTGTTAGCGTTTCGACGCATTGTATAGAATACAGCAACGCCTTTAAGTTTGTTGAGATCGATGTCACTTTTCGTTTATGATCAACGATTTATGGGATTGTAGAAGAAGAGTTAAGGAGTAAAGGTTAGAAAAAAAAAACACGAAAAGAAAAAGAAATGAGATAACGAAAGCCTACTTGTCCAAAGCCGTTTCTCCAAGTATAACAGGTAGGAACTCGTTGTAAGTTATATGTTGCATTTCAGCGATGACGATCCTTCTAGCTTCCTGATAGAGTTTCTCGTCGTCCCATTGAGGATTCAACTTGGCCAATTGCTCGGCTACTCGATTGTGTTCACGTAGAAAGATTACGTGCATCAGTGTTAAGCCAGGATGTTCGTTCACTCTGGAATCACCACTGAGGAAACAAGGGAAAGCTTTATTCACACTTCTACAAGTTTCAGACTCCGGTGATGGCATCGGTAAGTTTCTTCTTTGAGTATTCAACAAGCCACCTTTGCCCGAACGCAAGGCTTTGGATATTTCCTCCGAACTACCGTACAGTGGAGATAAATCCAAGTAAGAGGAGGCTTGATTAATCTGCTGCCGTGGACCCAGCTTGCAAGCCTATATTTATTTGATTCTTTACAATGAAGGAAGTTATTCGAAGAGGTATCTATTAATCGTAGGAGTTACTTACTTGTAAGGAATTACCAGGATGTGGTGCAGATCTAGAATACTCCATACAGCCGATCGCATTATCAGCTCGAATTGGGAAACACTCGGGATGGAAATTTTCATAATCAACATCGCAACATTTCAATCTGGTACCATCCGGTAGCTTCATCCTTGGCGTATGGGCGAGATCGTGAGCAAGAAATTGAGCGAATAACGCTGTAAGCGCCATCAGATATGGATGCTTCAGATCTTGACCACCCGAGTGAACACTAGAAGAGACTTCTCTGGCACTAGGTAAATCGGTTCGTGGCAAAGACACTCCGTCTTGATATTCCGGTGGTAGAAATCTAACGTAGGCCTCTAAAGCGGCACCCCAGGTTGGATGTAACACGTTGTTACATCTTCCAGTGTGTGTTCTATATAATGGATCGATCTTTTTACATTCAGACATGATCTTCAAGAGATTTGGGGGATCGGAACAGCCAAACGCAGCGACTGAGGGTAGAACAGATGAAGCCTCCTTCGAGGACATATTCAAAGCTTCTACCAACATCACAGACATCGTTTCGATCCGTATAGCCTTCCTTGAAAGATTTTGAGCATCTTTGGTCATCTCATGAGAAGCACCAAGATACCAAGATGGTGAACCTCGGCTCAGATGCGTCTTCGAGTTCAGAATCATCCGTTCCGTTTGATCGTACCTCTCCATCGAGGCGTTCGTACGCCTACCCAGATCTTGTAACATCTTCGGCGGCAAGGTCGTACTTTCAGCGAGCGCCAGCAACGCGAAGAATCTGCGGATCGGAATCTAAGGATAGAAAATACCTACTTATCCACTTTCGCAGCTCGGAATACTGCAAACTCCTTCCTTTTAAACGTTCCTTACTATATTTCCTATGGGATATACCCTTTTTTTTATTATTTTCACCTTGTTATTATGCAGCGATTGTCTTGGCAAATTCAATAACCGTGTTGCACAACACGATCCAACAGTGACGTGATACGATCATGATTGAGAGAAGACAATCGAAGGGGTGGCTAAGAAGATATGTATTGTATAAGGACATGCGTTCTTATACGATACTCGTATCTGCATCGTGTCAATAGGATTCCAATAATTTTACTAACTTTGGAATTTATTATCGATCCTTAGTTTGTCGACTATATTTTTAAAATCCGATAACAAATTTACAATAACAAATATATTGAATTTTTACTGTTTTTCTAATATACTTTCGTAGATTTTCTTGAGTATTAGAATAAAAGATTTTACCGATCGGGAGACATTATACGTACGTTGTCGATTTAGGAATATATAATAAAATCTTGTGCGATTTTTTTCCACACTAAAACATTACAACGGTAACAGTCGAACGTATTATTATGTGGTTCCTTTCGTTATGTAGCGTAGAATCGCAATGAACTCCGAAGACCTTGTCTATAGGATGGCATTTCGCCTCGTTCCATAGTGGCCATTGTTCGCGGCAAACGTTTCGCTGCGAACAATTTCATTCATCGCGTCGCTCGAGGCTGATTTCTCGGTACCATCGTACCAACCGATTTTTCGATGGAGGGAGTTAGTACTCGTCAATTATTATATAAGATCGACAGACCAATTCTATGTCTTCGTAGGAGGTCGAAGTTATCTTCTGACTGACATTTAGGATTCTTCCTGGTTCTTTTACCGTTTTCCTTACGTAACGATACTCTTCGCACTCCCATGATTAACAAGCATCTAATACACCAGAGTTCACAGAATCGATCTTCGTCGAACAAAATCTTTCGCGTGATCGTTCCTATTCTAATCTTTTATCTATTTTTTTTTTCGTCCCAAAATATCATGAGATACAATTATTATGTATTGATACTTTTTGCAAATAATTGAAGAGAGAAAGAAATTGATTACCTATACGATTATCGTGTCAGTTTTATTTTATAAGTCTCGAAATCCCTGACAGTCGAATGTTGATAAAAATCATACCTCTCTATTACCATTACTAATATTATTATTATTCCTGAAACAATATGTACGCGAGCACGTACTTTATTATTTCGATCTCTATCGATCTCTATCGATCTCTATTTAAATAGATCTCATTGCTCGTAAAGCAAGCAACGCAATGTGCTAACCTTTTATACGTACATGCATATACAAAGAGAGCTTCGGACGGAGAGCAGCAAACACAAATTGTTATAGTAACATTTTCACACACTTCGCAAGGCTACAATTTCGTAACTCTGCCATTTCTTTGTCTTCTTATCTAACGTTAAAAATTATTTAGGGGATGTATTAGAGTTTCGCTATAAGATTTGCGTTATATTGCGACGGGAGTAACATGACAATACGATTTTGTATTACAAGTTTTAGCTTTAAACTAAATACCTGCAATACAAAAACATTGCTGCTTTGTAATTTTTCTTTACGTTCGTCACGAAAGGTCAGTTACGTCTTTATGCATGGAAACGAGTGAAAGCGGAGCATTCTTACATGAGTATAATAAAGACAAAGAAGAAATATTTCTTTTGTTGATTGTATTATCGATTGAAGGTTTGTTGAAAATTAACTATCGACAAGGATTAACATATTTTTATCATCATTTTACAATATAGGGCAAGATCGAGCGATTGGTAAAAAATATGCATTTGAAAATCTCTACAACGCATTGATACTTGCCAAGTCACGTGTTTCATATTGATCCATACGCGATCAATTTTACATAGTCTATCTTTTAATTAAAGCTCTTCGATGGAACGTAATTTCAATAATTTCAACGTTCTACGATCACCGAAGCATAGAAGGAAAGATAATCGATATTATCATCGATTACGATTTATCTTTCCAGCTAGTTCGCGTGATCACGAGAGGTGTAGTATCGAATGCGCAAAGAGCGAATGATCTCACGTTTCCAATATCAGTTAACGTCGTTAAACTATAAAGAAACTTAGATTATCCGATTAGTCTCCGGAGAACATATAAATTGCTATCGAACTACTAAAGTATTCAAAGTATGAGAGAGAGAGAGAGAGAGAGAGAGAGAGAGAGAGAGAGAGAGAGAGAGAGAGAGAAAGAGAGAGAGGAGAGAGAGAGAGAGAGAGAGAGAGAGAGGAGAGAGAGCAAGATATGGGAGAAGGTGGATCGAAAGGAAGTTTAACTTCACGGTAATCGAATTGTTCGTGGGTAAGCAGCGGATTATTAACACTCTCATTTTCGTTTAATCCAAGGAACGATCGTTATCAGTCCCAGTGAATCGCATCGGCAAAATGAAAAGACTGATTAAAAACGAAAAAAAAGGTAAAAAGAAATAAAAAAAAAAAGAATGAAAGGATAGGGAAGCAAATAAATACAAAAATAACATGAAAGAACACCAATGAAAAATCGAGGTAGCGATTGGAAACAATAAGAAACGAAAATCGCACTCACCGAGTAGCAAAGGTAAACAACATGCCGTCAGATTGATTTCGATGTTCCAGAGATGACGCAGAACAATAAGAGGAGGACAATGTACGCGAGGATTAGTCCACGGAAGGCGAGAACCGTTGTGTAGTTCTAAACGCACGGTGGCATTCGCGCGACTTTCGAACGTATCGCACTTTCGCAAGAAAGGCCGGAGTAATACGCCGGCAGGTTGCTTGTATGCCTGAGAACGCAAGGAACGGGTAAACCTAAACTGAGAACGATGCACGAACGAAAGTAAAACTTGAGTCCGTCCGGTCTTAGCGCCTACCTAGTGGAGTGGGGCCCTCGAGACTAGGAGGATTAGAAGAGAGAAATGATTCGCCGTAATACAGGGTGTCAACACGTTGCTGTACGTGTATATCGAAGGGGGCTCTGTACACGGTGTATTATTCGACTAGTAATGCGTTATACGCTGTGGTAAAAGTAGCCAAGAGATGCGCTTAGATACACTACAGTGTTACTACGAACGAGACCAAGGTTCGCCATGTTTCTCTCGTATTGTTCCTCGAACTTGTACAATCTCTTCTTTTTTTTCTGCTTGTTTTTTTTCCACTTATCTCTTTACGTATTATTTTACAATTAGGAAAGGTTCCGCGTTAAAGATAATCGTCTATCTGTCGATTAGTTAGTGATTAGTGTCAAGTATGCACGCTCGCTCACACCTACATCTTTAAATCGATCGTACAAAGAATCACGGTTGGTACCTGAGGATAAAAGTTATGAGTTATGTATACCTGTGTGTATACTTCTGTTTCTATCTTTATATGTATATGTATGTGCTTATGTCAAGTTCTTTTTTGCATAATACTTTAACGCTAGGTAAGCGCCGTACGGTACCGTTGCGTTATGTTAATGGACGTGCGCGGGTCTGACCGTAACGACAAGCGTAGATTAAAATTCTTTAGAATAACATCGTGCGAATGATGGGCGCTGATGGACGACCGCACGAGGCACGCCTACGTACACTGAAAATTTCCATAAAAATGCCTTGACTACAATAAATCTAGCTTGTGTGTATGTATGTCGCGTGTAGGAAGATCGGTTTCTTCCACAAAAGCAACGCTTTCGCTTCTCAATGACGTTCTTAGATCTTTTTCTTCGCGGAAGGAAATGATTATATATATATATATATATGTTTATTAAATGTATTGGCTAGTTTAGTTTTTACAGATTAATTCGTGCCGGGCTATTCGATATTGCTAGGATTTGGATATATCTAGGGTTAACTACGATCATTGAATACAGCTGCTTTTCCACAGGTATCCCAGCTCACTTTTATTATTTCCGCGCCGTTCCTGTCGCTGATTACATTCTCCCGAGTTTTTTGTTGGTATTTAAATTGATTGATTAGTAGCGAAATTCTCTACCGTCTCTTACGGCGTCACAATATATTTACGGCTTTTAATTAAATGTCATAGATAATAATCTCTATAAGCGTACATCATCCGTATTATCAAGAACGGCTCCACTGTAAGCCAAATCCCAATAATGCTCAACCTGATGCTTTTTGAAATGTTCTCGTGCCATCTTTTCGATTGGACACACTTTGAACTTTATCTCACCGAAATGACGTTGCTTGCTTGTTCCCTCCCAAACGAGAACGCATTTATTCGGCACGTCATTTCCATCGTTATCCTTTACGATATCCTCTTCCCATTTGATACGATGCATCATCAATCGTTTATATTTGCTAAGCTGTTTAGCTCCGCCTTCGACGATTACAACGTTACAATCTCGGAAGAGCATTACACAGCCAGTGAGGTACAGCTGTTTTGCATTTGTCTCAACTTTGAACTTTTTCGATGCGTTATTCACGAGATCGCGTATTCTAAAAGAATCATAAGTCGTTATAATGCATATTCGTATTATTCCTGTCATATATTTATAATTGTAAGTGTGATGTATTTTAATAAATATTACAAAATAATATAAATATATATATTTCTTTTATGATCGTACCTATAAACAGCCACATGCACTCCAAGGCTAGTATCTTCCTTGAGTTTCCTCGCTTTTTTCTCCCTACGTTGTTCAGCTGTTAATCTTCGGGCTGCATTGGCGTCCTCATGAGCTTTCAATCTTTTGGCCATTTGTTGTCGTACGTGAGCTTCGATCTTAGTAGGATCCTGTACTGCTTCAGTACCTAAGACTCGCATTAAGTTTGAAATTCGTAATTTTGGTTCTGGCGGAGGTTCTAATCCTAAACGAATCTTTTCTTGTTCTTCCTTCCATGCCTCTCGTCTATTTTGACGGCGCAATTTCTTCCTTTCCTTTTTTGTAAGAAACACAGGCATGTAGATAGGTTTCAATGGATCAGCTGAAAGAAAAAATTCAGAATATAATTAACAGCGGATATATATTATGTTAATTTATTATAATTTATCACTTTAACAGAACATACTTGGCGGTCGCATTTGCGTTGGATGTTCTACTAAATTTGTAATTGTTGAGGTTTTGATCGTTGTTGGTTCATCCTCGTTGGGATATCCACCTGTTAATATGACAGAATCCCACCATTCTATATTTGGTACATCTTCGCTGAGAGCTTCCGTTTTTGGTGCTATTAGTGCTAATTTTGTTGCCGAACTTATACCAGTCTTTCTAGCTATTTGACTAATTTCATTCTGAAGTTTTTCCAACTGTGCTTTCATACGAATTCTCTCCGCGAGTTGTTGGAATTTACCCGGTTCATGGAATTTTAAAGAACGCTTATTACGTACTGCCGGTTTCACACCAATTCTAGTATCAAAAAAGTGCGTATCTTGTATTTCTTCTGGACCCTTTGATTCTTGCAGCTGAGCTTTAAATTCTTCTCTCTTCTTTGCACGAATGTTAGCTTTCAATGTTGGTACTACCTGCGTAAGTTGTACCTCCTTTCCAGTTATGTCTACGGTCCTTCCTGATTCGTCCAAGATCAAAGGGGTCGGTTTGTCTGGCACTGCGACATTACTAAGCAATCCAGAACTTAATTTGTTTCTGATTTGTGCTTGAAGCGCAGCAATTTTTCTTGCTTTATCAGAATCTGTTTTGCTTAACAGACCCTGATTATACATACTGCCTACATTTGGCAATGAATCCCTGGCTTTGAAGAGAGGCCTCATAGGTATTACTTCTTCTTGCTTAATAGCTTTCAATGCCCTTTTCCTTTCTTCTATCTCTCTTTGGGCGTTAGCCATCATTTGCCTTATCTGAAAACAACAAAATCTATAAAAACTCTTACGATATACAGTACAATTATTTTCAAATATAAAAAGATTATATTACCTTGTCTGCGGATAGTTGAGTTTCTGCAGGTTTTTCATTTTTTATTTCGTCATCTTTGAACTTAGGTTTTTTAGCATCTTTTTCCTTTTCCTTGTCTTCCACATGATTACGTTTCTTACTCTTTTGTGCAGTTTTGATGTCATCGTATATTGCAAATATCTTCTCTGTTAATTTGGAAGCTTTTTTATCTTCTAATAAAGCGGATAGTTTATCTGGAAAGAAAAAATAATCGAAATTATAAAAATCATGTATACAAATTTTTCAATAAAAATTAAAGTATATATAACACATTTTATCATTTTTACCTGCCGTTTTACGCTTATCATAGCCAGAGGTAATACAATTGACAGCCGTAGTAACGATAGCAGGCTCACCAAAGCCGAGAAATTTATTTACGGCCTTTTCAATTTGTGGCTTCATTTCATCGATCTCCTTTCTCGTTAAATACGACATTTTTTTATTTTTACTAAAACTATTAAAAACGAAATCTGCAGTACAAAGTGCAAGAATACAAGTATTTTCCACAACATAACCTCTATAAATTTTAGATTGAGATGCACTCTTCTCAATCTGCCACTAGGCGTCGCATATTCAAATCATGAGTGCACAATCTTACAAGTGTATCGATGCCATATCTTAATCATAGAAACGAGTTCTAAGCATCCAATTCTTGTCCCATTCTAAGTACGTACTTAAATTTAAGACTAAGCCTGCTCTTAGTTTAGGTTTATTATAATGAATTCCTTATAGAGTTGATATAGGACAAAAGACTATAGCAACCAATCAAAGGATTCATAAGATAAGATCATGAGTACTTATGGGTAAACCTTTATTATACTATTATATTTAATCTTTGTTATTTTGTAATAGTGTGAGTATTAATAATCATCTTGCATGATGTTAATTATCCAACATATTGTTTGTCTTGTAAAAAATCACGCATGACACCGCAAATATTCTGTTCTGTTAACTTCTTTTGATAATTCGATATATCTCGATTGCAATTTCTCGATCGTTTGAACCAATGAAAAGCTTTCCTTCTGTAGAAGATGCACAAATGAGGTCGAAGCGTTGCAAACGCGGTCTTTCAAATATTTTCAAATTAGACATTTGTTTCGACGAGTATAGTAATCGATTTATTCACACGCTGTATTTTATCTTAAGTAATATAGAGTTAGGAAGTTCACAACATAAGAATAATTTACTTTTTTTTTCGTTATAAATTTAAAGTAATATAAAATTCGTATTTATATTCTTGTTTAATTAAAGTACTTACTCTTCGAATTATAACGGTTCGTTGTAATTGTAAGATTGGATTTCTATCACATTAAAGTTCAATAAAATCGTTGAACGTACGATCCATGCATGTTTCCCAAAAGACGCATGGTACTTGAACGATGTAAGGGAATCTTATTCGAACGAAATATATAAAGGTTTAAGGGCTCGAAAGCGGTTACACGGATGGTAGAATAGTAGTGGACCGACAACCACAAATGAGAATGGTAGAGAGAAGTACAGTGTTCCACGCTTCCCTGGTGACCGATGAGGCCAATTCTGTGAACCACATTTGCTTCATTCCGAGCTTGTTGCTCTAAACTTTTCTGTTAATTGAAACGAAGGAATTGGAACTCTGCCCAACGTTGTTCTCGTTTATGTTAGCGTCGATTAATATCGTACATTACGTTTCTCAACTTATATATTTCATCGAAACGATTTCTATTTTATTTTATAAACATTGAAATATATATAAATATATATATATATATATATATATATGTATATGTATGTATACACATATACATTTCACCTATGTATATTTCATGTGTAATACGCCACGGAAACAAAACTTTATCAAGCTTGGCGATAGCAACGGCGATGTCGCGGCAATGCAAAAGTGGAAGAGCGGCGAGAAGGGTAATATTCAGTCAGGGTTGTATCGGGACAGTCGTGTTTCTTCGTAAATTTAACGATTTTGCGAGGGAAACGACGGGGGCACGTCCCGAAATGATGTACGGCTCGCTCGTATGACTCGGCAGCTAATGCTCTAATATGCGCAAAGGGTGCCATGCCCGTGTCACGCGGATTACCGCTAATTGTAGTTTATGCTTTATACTACGCTATTCTCTTGTACGTCGTGTGTTGTACCGGTGGTGACTATCCGATCTACAGGGTGGCTAAGTCAAATCGAAACGATCGAAGGGTCGTACTATCGAAATTGAAGAGATAAAGATAATATCATAAATCTTTTTTAAATCTTCGTATTGTTTCATATGATTGATAGTTAACTCCGTAAAATCGTTCGATAATTTTTCGATGATCTATTAAATGCCCGTATTAATAAAAATGTCATTTATCGTTTTCTCTTTTTAATAAAACACCCTGTATAAATGAGGGAGAAAGAGAGAGAGAGAGAGAGAGAGAGAGAGAGAGAGAGCAGTCAGAGGGTGCGCGCTCGCGTGGAACTTGCGTATACACGTACGTGAGCATTCGAGGGCGCCCGATAGGGTACACGCGAGGACAGAGAACTCGGACTTCCTAGCGGCCTAGCATGTCATGTCCGCGTGTCAGTCAGTCGCGCTAAAATAACCGGCCACCGCACCCTTGCCACGCAATTACGCGTTTATATCTACCGTATATAAGCGAGTACGAGATCGCGCTCTATATGTAAAGCGTCCGCTCTTTGTCTCTTCTATCGGTTTTCATTTTTTCCCCATCTATTACCTTTTCTAGTTACTCTTTCTCTCTCTCTCTCTCTCTCTCTCTCTCTCTCTCCCCTCTTTATTTTGCAAATCGATAAACTTTTACAGGTATAAAAAACTTTTTATTTACTTTTTAGTTCTAATCAAATTTTGTTCGCTTGTTCTTTCCCTTATATTTTTGGAGATTTATCTTTCTTTTCTTCTTTTTTTTTTAGTTCTTTGTTCTTTTACTTCTTTTTTTACTCGAGGTTCATTTCGACGTCGTCGCTCTTGACCTATTAATTTCGAATGCACGCCATGCCATTATTGGTCCCCGTTTAAACGTAATTCCATTTATCGTAAATCATTTCGGCTCGATGGGATTAATCCGACCGCGAGAAACGTATAAGGAGAGAGAAAGAGAGAGAGGGAGAGAGAGAAAGAGGGAGAGAAAAGCTTAAACTATGTCCACCGTTTTCTCTCTGTTAGAACGATGGGCTTGATAATGTCAGACGGAACTTATGCGCAGCTTTGTGTCGTTAATCTTCGAGTCACGGGATTGCTCGAGCCGTAAACGTAATCTACTAATCTGCAATGTTCTTAGTTTCCAAGCGCGTCTTCTATCTTAATTTTAACCCTCGTATCTGTTTGTACGTATTAACACTGTACAGAATCGTTGGTCTTGGGGGTTGGAGTTGGGATTGGGGGGTGGTGCTGGAGTGTTTGGCAAGATCGAAGGGAGCTAAGTTTACGTAGAAATTTTCTATGCGAAGGGATCGTGAAGTGTGCGAGGGAAAGGAAATTAGCGGAGCACTTTAGCGGACAAAAAATATTCAACTTCGGACTCGGTGGAAGGGATAAAAAAAGGGGTGTAATAAATTAGCAAGAGTTAGAAAGCCGTTCGATTCACCTTACCTTGACCGCTCTTCTCGGGCTATTGTAAATGAGGACGAAGAAGGAAGTTTGGTCGTGATATTGAGAGAAAGTAGAATACATTTTCTATAATATATTTTACATTATAAACCAACCATACATCATCATAATAATATCTTATATCCTTAAGCCTAAGCGTATTTTATCCTATGTTCTCGTTTATATACTTCATTCATATTTATACTTTGTTTACTTTTTCTCATATAGTATTTATATATATATTTTTTATTTATATTCATCATTTTTTGTTTTTATAATATACTTTATATGCTATGTTTATGTATATATAATATCATACACGTTTTCTCACGCACGTCCCAGGGCGTCTCGCGATTCTATTGTACGTGTGAGACTTGTCTCTAGAGGTATCTCTCTCTCTCTCTCTCTCTCTCTCTCTCTCTCTCTCTCTCTCTCTCCCTCTCCTTCTCGCTCTCTCTCACTTCCTCTCGCTTAAGTTTTTTTTTTCTTGTTGCACCCTTTCCTTATCTCTTCCTTTCTTTCTCTCCCACTCTCTCACGCTTTTCTCGCTCCCTTATTATACCAATGCACTTTCGTACGTGCAGCACGCGTAAGTGTATATATGTGTGTATGCTGCGTAATTGTGTGCATTTGACTTCGATGGTGTACTAAGTGTAAGTACTTGTATGTGTGTATGTGTATTATCTGCAATATCTCTCTGTGTCTCTCAGTGTAACTGAATATACGTGTGTGTCCTATGTGTATCATCGGCTATCCGTCGCGTTTTTGTGGCAAATTACATGTACATTATACAGGCTACGCTCGGCGTTGTTTCACGAAACTGTCCTTCGGTATATATACTGGAGCGCACGCGCGCTCATACAATCTCCTCTTCCTCCTCCCCTTTTTTCCTCCTCTTTCTCCTCCTCTTTCTCCTCCTCTTTCTCCTCCTCCTTTTTTCCCCTATTTTACTCCATTTCTACTCCTCGCCGTTTAAACTTAAATACGCAACGAGGCTGCCATGGGACCCCGCGGGCCGTTTTCTCATTGAATCACGCAAGTATACGTTACTTAAATCGCGTAAGCGCGCTCGAACGCCATTTTTACACCCTACCCTTATACGCTTCTTCCCGTCCTTCCCTTCCTTCCTACATTTCACCCTCTTCACTTTCGTTTTTCGTTTATCTCTTTTTTCCTCATTTATCTTTTTCTTTGTTCTCTTGTTGCTTTCGTCGTGCACGGTCCGTTTCTTCTTCCATGCATCGCTTCGTCTCCTTCCATTAAACTACACATATACAGATACATATACACACAGCATGTTCGAGAGCGAAACTTCTTCCGCAGCTTCTTGGAAAAAAAGTCGGACGATGCACGATGGATGGATGTCAAAAACCGGCCCCTCTTCCCTCTAACTCCGTTCTACCATTTCACCCTTTTCTTTTTCTCCCTCTTTTCCCTTTTTCACCCTTCCCTCTCCTTCTCCTCTTTGGCGTTTACCTTCGCGATGATTACCGACTTTTTCACTCTCTCTCTCTCTCTCTCTCTCGCTCTCGCTCTTTCTCTTTCTCTATCCCTCTCGTTCGTTTTCGTTCTCTCGCGTTATCCTCGTTATCCCCTTCCATGAATTACACGCACACATAACGATGTGGAAAAAGGCACCTAACTCCTTAGCGTACGGTCGTAAGTGATATGCCGCATGCCGCGCCGGGTTGGGGGTTTGGGGTTGGATGGGGGTGGACCGATTGCGTGGAGGCCCGTAACGCGCACGTCGTCTTCTCGTACGAAAAACTACGAAAAAATGAAGGAACGTCGTAGGTGTTTTTTTCTCTGTATGAATCGGACGCGATCGTAATTACCATAAATTTGTTCTTTTTTGTTTTTGGTAGCAACTCTCCTTCACATCTCCTTTTTTTGTGGCTTTTTGGTTTTTTGTTTTTTTTTTTATTTTTTTTTTGTTTCTTTTACATATTTTCTTTAATAATATCCATTTTTGTATGTTTCCTTACACTTTTTCCTATTCTCTCTCTCTCTCTCTCTCTCTCTCTCTCTCCCTCTCTCTCTTTCTTTGTTTTATTTTTCTTTGACTTTTATTTCTTTTTTGGATTATTTTGTCCTAACGAGGCGCGCTGTGTCTCTTTTATTTGTTCTCTCATACTTTCGTTCGATCGTACTCTATCGCTCTCTCTCTCTCTCTCTCTCTCCCTTGTATTTCATACATTACACGTATTATATATATACTTATATTTATATATATATATATATATATATATATATATATATATGTATATATGTATAAGGGCTCAGGGGGTCCGGCAGGCTAGCTACAATGTGTTTGCTTTTTATTTTGTTTTGTTGTTGTTGTTTATATTATATTTATTCTCTTACGAGTTATATACGTTTCGAATGGTAGTTCGAGTTCTCTTTTTCTCGCTTACGGCTAAAAGTATTTAACACAGTGTTTGGTTTATCTCGCGAGCCACGCATTTACACGCATTATGGTTTTTTTTTGTTTCATCCTCTTTTTATAACGCCACCACGTACGCCTCTTTTTTTTTATCTTCGTTAAGCTTATGTGTGTGTGTATATATATATATATATTTTTTTTTTTTTATTTGTTTTATTCGATATATTTTCTAGTTGTCGGCTAATGCTTTATTCTCTTACACATGTATGTATATATAATATACAGAATTTTTGTATCATATATATAGATGTGCATGTCTTGTTTCGTAGTCTTTCGCGTAATATATGTGTATATATATATATATACATATATATATATATACGTATATGTATATATATATATATATATATATATATACGTATGTGTATATATATATATATATATATATATTACTTTTATGCCTATGCTTAACGGCTCCTACTTTTGTTATTTTTCTTTTTTTTTTGGTTTTCATTCGCAATGTTCTGCATTATTTCTTGAAATCATGTTCGTTTCATTTAAAACGTTCGTGTCACTAAGTTCTAAGCATTATTATTCGGGGTATCTCCGCGAATCGGTTAAAGTATTTACCAACTGGCCTGACTGCTGCCCTCCTTCCCTTGACGAAGTGTAACTACTAGCATCGAACGGTTTTTTTTTGAATTCGGCCGGAACGGATGGATCACAAAGATGAGGAGATCGTTTCCTTAGTTTTTTTTTCCTTACGTTTTCGTTTCTTTCTTTTTTTGTTATTTCTTTCTTTTTGAGTAAAAACGCACACGACGACCAAGATAGACTTTCTACGCTTATCGTAAAGTATAATTAATAAAAAAATACAATAATGAAAAAGACGATTGCACCTCGCTTGTCTTCGCACGATATATACACATAAGTAGGTTGATACATATACATATTATATCGTTAAGAAAATCTCTGACGGAGAACTCGATGAGCTGCTGTTGAGTTGTTAATCGATTAACGACGGATAAACGGAGAACGATTTGGTGCGTGATAAATTAATATAAAATATAATGTCATATCGATTATCTACCGAGACGGAACTTTTGCGAGGGTACTAGTAGATCTCTCTTATGGAACATCCTCGCTAAGACGTATCACGTACCTCTTACTACATACATATACATATTGTATAATATCCCCGACGAGAAAAGAACGAGAGGACTTTTCTAAAGTTATGTTTCTTCAATGATTGTCGGCTATCACCCGATAAGTTTCCGTTAGAAGAAAATCTGCGACGCGTAGAATCGTGTGCCAGCGGATTTCGAATTGCGTTTTGCCATTGAGAGATGATTTAAGGTTTGGAAGAGGGGAGGGATGAGGAGGGATTAAAGAATGGCCAAGCAAAAGATGCAAAGAAAAAAATATAAAGAATTGATCGAAATAGATAGATAGATAGATAGATAGATAGATAGATAGATAGATAGATAGATAGATAGATAGATAGATAGATAGAGAGAGAGAGAGAGAGAGAGAAAGAGAAGGATGGAATTGCTGGTTAAGGAAGAAGAGGAAAGAAGAGGAAAGAAAATAAAAGAAGAAGAAATTAGATTCCATCAAATGTCATGATTCAATAAATGCCAGAAGCGGCAGTTTGCTGAAAAGCTTAAACGACGACGACGACGATAAAAATTGTCTTCGTTGGAACGACGAGAATCGGATTGGTATCGGACACGTTGTAAGGGTTCTCGTAGAATCTCCGAATCCGGTTGGAGACTCCGGCGAACGATTAGAGGGTTGAAGAGTGACAGCAGCCGCGGCGCGTGTTAATATTGTGCGCACGTGCGCGTGTGCGTGTAACGCCGTGGTGTAACGGTGCTCTGGTATGCGTTCTGAGGATATTATTTCTTACTGCGCTATTTTTTTCACGTGACGACTTTCTTTCCTCTTACTCGTAAACTTAGTGACCAACAAGCTAGACTAGGCTAGACACTACGTCTAGAGCGTTTTTTCGTTTAAGTTTCTCTCGCCGCTACGTTTTCTACGCGTATGGCTACGATGTACAGGTGATGTGGTGTTTTATTTGTATGCTGTGTGTGTATATGTATGCGTATGTGTTGTCTGTATATATAACGGATCGGTGCGCGTACGGGGTGTCTCCTTCGAACGTGTGTATTTACATGCGCGTGTTCATTGTGTATATAGGTATGTATTGGTAAAGATTACGCGTGTACGTTCCTTCAAACGTGTAATGGCTATTTATGTTGTTCGTGTTGTTACTGGACGCTTCGACGTCCTTAAGTCTTAGGTACCATAAGTGGATTTCGCAAATTCTCTCCTACACATAACCTTTTTTATTCTTTTGCTCTTCCTTCGGAGAAAACTTTTGTCAGTAAGGTTTTTCCCCATTTTTCCTTTGTAGTTCTTTGCTCTCTCTCTCTCTTTTTTTTTTATTTTTGTAATCATTATTACACCATCCGTTCCTTCTGTTCGTTCATATTTTCATTAACATTCTTACGCCTCCTCAACATTTTCTAGCATAGCTTAAGTTAAAATTACCTACTTATCACTTTATTTTTATTATACATTACATTTTTGGTTTCCCCTTTGGTGGGCGTCCACTTACTTGGCTAGCTTTACACGGTGTCCTTTCTCTCTCTCTCATTTTCTCTCTCTCTCTCTCTCTCTCTCTCTCTTTTGCTCTCTAGACAACAGTACGAGTCTACTACGCTTAAAGTTAATATACACACCTCAATTGTTTAAGGCGTCTTTTTCTTAAAACATTTTATACAGGACGAGTCATCCCCGCTGATTCTTTGAAAGAGATCCGGCCCCGGGGAACTCCATCTTAAAAGTGGAATCGAGACGAGAGGCGCAACGAGACGCGTTTTCGTTGAGAGGGAGTGAGACCTTTTTATTCGCGTTGAGGGAAGAAGGAAAAAATCAAGGAAACGAAAAGAAAGGCTAAAGTTTTCTCTTTAGTCCTTCTGATCCTTACGAGCACTTTCGAGATATAGAATTCCGTTAGAAGATTTTTCCGATAAATTTTCTAAGCTGCTCGTTTCGTTGCTGTTTTGTTGCGCGTGCTTATTTTTTTTTTTCGTTCTTTCCTTTTTTTTTGTCTTTTCTCAGTATTTTTTTAATTTTTTTTTTTTTATATTTTTTTCATTATTACACTAAATTGTTGGCGAGATTCGTCACACAAACGTTAAGTTCGCTCTCTCTTTCTCTTTCTCTTTCTCTCTCTCTCTCTCTCTCTCTGTTTCTCTCTATCTCGTCCCACTTTTCACAAAAATATCCTATATATATATTTTTTTTTATTTCTTTTTCGCCTAACTAATAATGTACATGATTTTTGTTTTTCTCTCTTATGTTTTCTCATGTCTCCTCGTTCGACTTATGAACTATCTAACTATCTATCTATCTATTATTTCCACCACGCACAACGCGCGCGCTACGCTCACGCGCGACGATTCAAAATAACAGCTTTCATCATCGCCGCTGTGCGCAGGTATGATGTATGTATGTATATATATATATATATATATATATATATATATATATATATATATATATATATATATATTTTGTTTGTTATCATTTTGTTACTCCTTCTCAATGTGTTTGCGCCGTGTCCACATAAGGCGCTTCTAGAATAATATATTATACAACGGGTCGGATAAAAGAGAAATTTTCTTTCGATGTTAATTATGAAAAAATTTTGCCTCGAACGCTCGTCGAATAGGACGTCTCTATAATCGATTTAACGATGCGTGATATCGTCTGACAAAATGTTACATTCGATATTTTTCTTTAAAAACAAATATAGAAAATTAAATGTATTAAAATCGATCGAATTACGTTACACGCATCGAGATCACGTCGGCGCCAGTCGGTCTTTTTCGCGTTTTTCTACGGCAGGTATAACTGCTGTATTTATCACTGCCAGTTGAGAGAGGACCTTAGGATTATTAGCTGACATTTGCACCTCTTTCTCTCTCTCTCTCTCTCTCTCTCTCTCTCTCTCTCTCTCTCCGTAAGTCCTTAACGTAGCTTAAAGCCCGCGAAACGATGCGTTAACGGGATTCCACTACCTATCCTTCTCTCTCTCTCTCTCTCTCTCTCTTTCTTTTCTTCTTTTCTCTTTTTTTTTTCCCCTTTAATATTCGTCTGTGAACGTTACGAATTCCAAGCGGATCGTGCTTTTCATCAACGCGACCCGACGCTATTCGAGGGGTTGGAAAAGAAAAGAGGATAAAAAAATGAGAAGGGAAAAGAGAGAAAAAAACGAGAAGGTGAAAAAGAGTGAAGAGGAAGAAAAAAAGAAAGACAGAGAGAGAGAGAGAGAGAAAGAGAGAAATACAACGCGACCGACGTTACCTCTCGAAAACTTCGATTTCGTCGTTCGTCCGTCCGTTCGTTCGTTTGTTCGTTCATTCGGAGTTACGTTTCCGGGCGTCTCCGGATGCCAGGCAAACATCTCTCCTCCTTTCCCTCTTGCCATCGCTGCTACGCCTCACCCTTTGATCATCTTGTCCTTTTGATTTGAAAACGTTGAACGCTTTTGATTCGCTTAAAACACGATCTGCCCTATCTCTTTTGATTAATAACAAAGTGATCTATCGTTCGTTGTCTGTCGTTACTATCCCTACCATTCTTTATTTCCTCTTCCCGTCTTTTCATTCCCTTCGTCTCATTCACTATTTCCCTATAACACCCTGCCTCTCTCTCTCTCTCTCTCTCTCTCTCTCTCTCTCTATCTCTCTCTCTCTCTTTCTCTTCTTCTCTTTCCAATGTACGTTTTATATATTCTCTATATATCGGTTCCTTTGATTCATTGTTTCGCGGAAAAGTTCATGGACTTTCTATCTATCGACGCACTCCCACAGGAGGAGACAGTTTCATTTTTGAGGGATAGGCAAAACATGGATATCATCGTCGGCTTCAAAGAGAGGATTTGGTGGTGCACGAAGAAACGTACATGTATATAGCTTAGGATGGGAGGAGGGTAGCTGCTGGAAGTTGGGAGCGCGTGGCTCTTGCTGGTGCAAGAGCATCGTGCTCTGTTAGTGCTTAAAAATGAGAGAGTGAAAGAGAGAAGAGAGAGAGAGAGAGAGAGTGAGAGAAAAGAAAAAAAAAATAAAGGAGACAAAAGGGAAGCGGAGGCGACAGAGAGATAAAAGATGGAACGTGGAGATAGATGGTGCTCGCGCTCTACCAGTTTCTACAACTTCGGCCTTGTTCTACCTTTTCAAGTATCGAAAACCTTTACTTCCCCCTTTCCCTTCTCTTCTATCTCCATCTCTCTCTCTCTTTCTCTCTCTCTTTCTCTCTTTTTTATTCTCTTACTGTCTTTATTTCTCTCCCAATCCACCCACCTATTCGCAAAATATATACATACAAACACTCATACACACCTTCTCCGTCCAACTACTTTTATTTCTGCTAACGCTTTATTACTTCAACGATCATTGCGATAGATGATCGAATGCAGAATTCGAATCGATTATGGCAGCCGTTCTTTCACCATTTACTGGACCGATGATAGACACGACGCGCGTACACGAGAAGGAAATTCAATGCCACTATATAATGTAACTTTCGTGCTGTTTTGTGCAATATTTCTAACTACGCATTTTATTTAATTCTTTCGCTCTTTCTCGCATCGTTCATCCTCATTTTTTCGCTTGTGCAATCATATGTGTATATATATATATATATATATATATATATATATATATATATATATATATATATATTTATATATATATTTATATTTATATATATTTCATCGTTATCGCTTTTTACGCTTTCACTCTTCCATTCTCACTCTCTTTCTTTCGATCGTACGTACCATAGTTCATTCATACAGATTATCATAGTTATTATTCACACCATCTTTATTACAATAACCGACGATCTCGATATTTGTTCATTTATTTTTTTTTCCTTTATAAATTAGCCGAGTCGAAATTCGGGACATCATGGAGACAGTGTTTCATTTTTTTTCTTTGTTTCTTTTTTCCTTATTTTCTTTTTCCTTTTCTTTTATCTTACTCGTTCGGAGGATTTAATTACGCGGGGGAATACATAAATACACGCGGAGGATATTCGTGTGTCGATTCTTCTTTTTCTCCTTTCTCCGTGTCTCCTCCCAAAGCCTTCATTCGTTGTTGAGAATGCGCGACTTCCGTTCGCCAGTTTAAAACGCCTTTATGTCTCTTCTCTTTTTAAAGAGCGATATACAGAGAGGCTGAGAGATTGCTAAAGCCGTTTTTTTTTTTTATTTATTTTGTCTATTATTTTAATCTTTACCCATTTGTAAGCTTAACGGTTTATTGCTTAAGTGTCCTTAAAGTCACGAGTTTCATAATTTCTTATTTTTCCTCCTTCTCCTTATTATTCCTCTTCGTTAGTGCTTGGTTCTATGTATGTACTTTAGTATTATATAAAAATCTAACGCTTATTTAAAAACCACCAAGGGTTATTACTGCGATTGACCGGCCGCACGACGACGACGGCGACGGCGACGGCAACGATGACGACGACGACGACAACGACAACGACAACGACAACGACGACAACGACAACGACGACAATGACGACGGTGACGTGACGATCGAGAACGTCGCGAAAACCCGAAGCTCGCACACCGACGATCCTTTTATAAAAATACTTGTCTCGCCGGATGTCAGAGATCGGTTTAGACGAGAACTAATAATAAAAATGTTTATACTTCGAGAGTGTTGAGCGGTCCATTTCTTATTTCTTCTTTTTTTCAATTTCTCTCTCTCTCTCTCTCTCTCTCTCTCTCTCTTTCTCTCTTTCTCTCTTCTAACTCCTCTTTTTCTCTATACATGTTTCTTTTTTACTTGCTCATCTACTTTTGTTATACACAATGACTCGCTCGGATGATTTGTCATTTTGGCCTCAAGTTTGTTCTAGTAAATACGTATGTATAAATGCACATGCGTGTATGAAATACTCTTACATCTGGCAAACAGTTCTCTTTTATTCTTTCTCTCCATCTCTTTCTCTCTCACTTTCTCCCTTTATCTTGTAAAAGTTAAGAAAGAGTACGTTTAGTTTTACTGATTCGCAATAGCATTTGTTTATTAAGAGTTATTTTATCGGAGGTTACGAGCGTAAGTTATCTCGCGCAGTATTAAAAATGCTTAGATCATCGTCGTTCAGTTTATTCGTGGGTTTAATCGGAAAAAGTTCGCCTCCGCTTTGCCGCCGAATTTCGAATCGTCCGTCGAGCAACTTTTGTAATATAATATACCTATCTAACTAGCTACTTGTTGGATTTCGTTTATAATAATTTTCCTTTTATATATTCCTCTCTTCCTCTCTCTCTCTCGCTCTCTCTCTCTCTCTCTCTCTCTCTTTCTCGCTCTTTCTCTCCCTTCTCGAGTAAATTCACGATACTTCCTTCTTCTTCCTCTTCTTCTTGACACATTTTCTTTTTTCTTTCCGGTTTTTTCTTTTTATCTAGTTTTTATACACCGTGAATTAAAAAGATTACTTCGCACTCTTACGGCGGTGCGATTTCGAGTTCTTTTTTCTTTTTATCAATTATACACGCTCCATATTTCTTTCTTTCTTTATTCACGTATATGCCCAAAACTATAAAAATAACGAAACAGATCGGTATCCGATAATTCTCTAACCTTTTCCCCACTTTATTATTTCTCATACGACGAAAAGGGTCCATATGGAAAAAATTTTTCTTCGAAAAGCACGCACTATACACAGCGCAAGGGGATTGAGGGGGGAAAGGATGGGGTTGGGGTATGTATGTATGTATGTATATAGATACGATCAGGGAGACGAGACTAATTAGTTTTTGATGATCGATTTCGCACGATCTTAGACGCGTGCGCGTGCATTATCTAAGCGATTGATTCATCTTTACCTCTCTATATCTTTTTCTCTCTTTTTTTCTCTTTCGACAAGCGTGCGTGCGTTGTGCATTCATAAAGTTGGCCGTTGTTGTAGTAAAACTAAGACAACTGTTGCTGCGCGAATGCGTGTGGTTGGTCCGTGCATCCGAGAACTCGTGTGTTTTCGTGCTTAAGCGCTTGACACTAACGTGACACGACGAGACACTACCTAAAATTATTTGAGACTAGAAATAGACTAAGATCTCTTGCGGACTAACGCGAGAGGATGTCGTCACCGATTCCTCAACAACAGCGGAATTTCTTCTATATCTTTTTTTTTTTTTTCTCTTTCGCTCCTTTTTCTCCTCATCTTCTTTTATCCCTCTCCTCCTTTGCAAGCTCGAGTCAATTCAAATTGACGGAGGATTAATGGAATTTTGTAATGGGGTGGTTAAGGATGTAAGGATCTTGCGTAAAATCTATCACGGCTTTTGTATCTTCTTTTTTCCTTTCCTTACCTCTTCCCTTACCCCTCTTTCTATTTTCTTCACTCCTTCCATCTATCTCCTCTTCTCTACATTCCACTTTCTATCAACCTTATTCCCCGTCCCCTCCCCCATTTTCTATATGTTTTGCTAAGCTAATGTTATATTCGTTTCTCGACCTTTATTGCCCTTCGTGTCGCGAGACGTCAGGCCGGAAGCGGCACGATTTTTACTGCTTTTGCTGCCGCGGTGGCGTCGATGGTGACGGAAATGTTGATGTTGCTGTCGGTGGTGGTAAATGTTGTTGCTTTAGAAGTTGTTCCTGTCGGTGGGATGTACTTGCTTACCATCACACTAGAAGGCTAGGCGTCAGCCAGTCCTCATCCGCTAGCTGGACCGCAACCAAGAACACACTTTACCATTTGAACACACAAACGCTGGTTAAGTCTTGGTCCGAATTTCAAGAAGGAAAATAGAAATAATCTCGATATCTCTCTCACTCACTCCCTCCCATTCTCTTTCCTTTCTCTCTCTCTCTCTCTCTCTCTCTCTCTCTCTCTCTCCTCATTTTCCCATGACTTTCATCTAAGTTCTCCCTCTCTCTCTCTCCCTCTCTCTCTCTCTCTCTCTCTCTCTCTCTCTCTCTCTCTCTCTCTCCCTTATTCGCTCCCAATCGCTCGTCTAACACATACGAACACTAATCGAACTGAAACTGCCTTTACCATGACTCAACCTCTGACCCCCTATAGTCCGATACACTAAAAATACATTGGTGTTACACGGTAATAAGCCGTTACGCTACACATCGATCGGTATAAAGTGTCAAAGGGCGATAGGACGAGACGTTTTTTTTTTTTTCTCTCTCAGTCGAACCGAAAAGATATCGTCGATCGATTGCGAATTAATTAATTAGTAGACGTCGTCGACACAGACTACTTTTTTCTTTTTCTTTTTTTTTTTCTTTTTTTCTTTTTTCTTTTCTTTTCTATTCTTTACTGTACTTTACTTTACTTTACTTTACTTTACTTTACTTTTCTTATTTCTTTTTCTTTTATTTTATGCTATTTTTTTTTCTTTCTTTCCTCGACGAGAAACTTTATCGTTTCTCTCTTTATTACGTCGATACACAAGTACCTACGTATCTACAACAACAACAATATTATTCTTCCTTATTTATTTCTTTTTTCCTTTTAATATACCTTGCCTCTCTCTTCCGCTCCTGAGTGATTCTGTACGATAGAACGAAAGAACGATATCCAGCGATACTTTTCAGGCTGGATTTGAGGTTGAGCCAGGTCGTAGACGCAGTTATCTTGATGCTAAGTGACATTCGAAAGAAATGATAAGCCAGGCCGTGCGATGATAGTGGTAGCGATCACTGTGCCTGCGAACCGAAATATGTAAATAAAGACAGTCTTTTAAGATGGACCACTCGAGTATCTCTTCTGGCTTACATACTGCGAAAGCTGTGACGATTATTATCGAGGATGTTCTTGAGTTTTTCTAATTTTTAATTTCTTTTTTTTTTTTCGAAGAGAAACGAATGTACGTACTATAATGTTATTCCTTGTATATTCTAAATGTATTGAGAATGATGTTATTCCAGGGAGATACTCGATAGATTAGTAAATTGTGCGAGGAGCATGCGTGTTACGATGTGACGAAATGATGCGTGTTAAATGCATTCTTATTGAACAAAATTATAGAAATAAAAGTGTAACAATGAATATAAACGTTGAAGGATGAAATGGTATTGTGTGAACTTTTCTACAAGAAATCGAAAGAACATATCTATGACAACGTGCAAAATCAAAACGTATCTTTCTATTTCTTTTTTTTTTTTTTTTTTAACGTTGTTGAATAATAACAAAGCATAAAAGTGTATATAATTAAATGTTAAATGCAAAATAATGTCTAGACAGCGTTTGTCATAATTAACATATGTACATTAATTCAAAACCAATGTCGGGATGTTGTATTCAGAAATCATGACAATTACTATCGTCTTTGGGTAAATTAAAAAGCAATATTCAGTAGAAACATGGAAAACGGAATTCCATTGAAAGCATCGATGCATACAGGGGTACGGCAAAACACACGGACATTCATGTAAACCGTCGTGCTGATAGAGAAAAGTAATGGTTACCTGGAATTGTTGCATCGGATAGGCCATCATTTGTGCTGGGGGTGGTGGTGGCGGGGGTGCGGCTTGAACCCCTGGGGGTGCCGTGACCGTCGTAGCGTGGTGCGGTGGTAACTGTGGTCCCCCAGGTAATCCTTGGCCCCATCCAGCTGCCGTGCCAGCAGCATGGACACCCATTCCCATTCTGTTTTTGCATATTTTAACGTTGTTAATGTCCAAACGTAACGAGAATGTACTACTCGTAAAAATCGTATATAAATAATATGTAAATTCCGCTATGTATGTTCGATGAAGTATTCGTTCGATAAAGGAAGCGACATGTTCCCTAATATCAAATGGAAAATTTTACTCGGACTTTAACGACGGAATTGGATTTAGCCGGAAGTCATGGTTTCGGTTAAATTGCAATGACGCTGGCTGACCACACTCGGACAGTAACATCAGTTAAGGATGGTCAGCTGGCAACGAAAAGGTGACAGTACTTGATGATACTTTACAATACACCTATATATATATCTACATATAGATACACAGGGTGTTTAAGAAAATGTGATTGACGAATTTGCAAGAAATTGAGTGTTTCGTTGATAAATATAAAATATTTATGATCTAATTCTCTGCTATTTTTAAAGAAACAAAACCATCGCGTTCATACGAATCGCGTTATCATCCAACAAATTTTTGAAATTCTTTCTATAGATCGTCGATATTTTCGTATAAGGAAAAAAAAGAAGAAATCAATAAGGACAAATGAAAGGTAAACTCACCCCATATACTGCGCCTGCTGGTATCCTGCAAACTGACCGTAAGTGTAGCCTTGCATTCCCTGAAGGAAACCACCGGCTTGCATCTGCGTTGCCGTTGTCGGGTAAGATTGGGGCGGATACCAGTAGCCGAGCTGGCCGGCACCTCCGACGCCACCGACGCCTCCGACACCCGCGACGCCCGCCGCCGCCGCGGCGGCAGCTGCTGCCGCCGCATAGTATGGGTACGTCGCCGACGATAACGCCTGAAAGAGCAGAGGGATCAATGAAACAGAAAGGAGCGAGAATATTGGCTTAAATTTCAAAATGAACTTTTTTCTTTATCATTTAATATCAATTTTTAATGTCAATCGATTAGAATTTTTCTCTAACAATCGTTATAATAATAATCGAGCATTAAACGTTTTTCTAATATAATGAAAATCGTAACGTAAAAGGAGGTTGCCTTTGAAATCGTGCAGGAACGAAAGTGATATACCTAATAACGATTATTCGGCTAGCTTTATAACTTCTTCCAGGTACTTTCGAACGATCTCGGAGATTACGATGCTCATCTCAGCGACGGTGATCCTAACTTCGTTAATGATACCGATATAAGCGCTTTACGACGGTCTTTCGACAACGCGTTTTCTCGTGAAAATGCGAACGTACTACTATCATCGTATCGTATAGGTTTGAAGTAGATTCGAACGGTCGATGACAGTGTTTTTAACGTCCTCTTTAAGTTGAACAGATGATAACTGCCCAGGATATACATACATACATATATATATATATATATATATATATATATATATATATATATATATATATGTATACGTATCTATGCATGCATGCATGGATACATGTATGTATGTACGTACATACGTGTCCGTATGTATGTATATACATACGAACGTGCATGACAAGGTACGTAGTAACTCGATATCCTAGTACTCGGTGGGAGAAGCGAGTTATGGGAATAGGGATCAATTAGAGCGATGTCACGGGCCGAGTAACAGTGGATGGATGGGCGGAAGTACTATCCGAACCGACGAGGAGACGAAGAACCGTACTCTGGATACCGTTTCCCAGATCGGACGTATCTACTCGTTCTAACGGCGCTAATTGCTAAGAGACCCGACGAGAACACACTCCCGAAGAGAGCCACCTGAATAGACCGGAATCTTGCCCGATCCTCCGTCCTCTATCTTCGTGCCTTTCCTGCTCCACCTCCTCCTCCTCCTCCTCCTCCTTCACCACTCCCTCTTCTTCCTTCTTCTCTTTTCGCATTCTTTCCTTCGAGAATTGTAGAAAACGAAGGAGATAGATAGATAGATGGATAGATAGATAGGTAGATGGAAAGAGAGAGAGAGAGAGAGAGATGGGAACAACCTGGTCATATTTCTGCTTTAGCGACAGTGGATAGCAGAGTTCGAGTTAGAGATGACCGGATGGAACTAGGACCGGAATCGAACTTAGTAATTACTTCCTTCTTCCACTGGCTCTGAATCGACGAGTTTTCACGATCTGTTCTCTTCATCCTCTCAACCCTTTTGTATCTATTTCGACGGTGCAAGAGGGACGTGTACGAGAGAAACGAGATCAATGACCGTTCGTGCATTTCACCGTGTCCTTTATTAACTTTTATAAGGTCAAATACTGCCCATTGAGAGTAACGTATATGGTAGTAACTTTCGAAGGGATATTCTAATCGTTTTATCTAAATGAATCAATTCCTTGTAGGTCGTCGTTTACCTGTCCAGATTGTTGAGCATTGTTGGGATCTCCGCTTTCTTTTCCCCAGCTGCATTTCACCGTTTGCCCATTGATGTCGGTGTTGTGTACCGCCACAATAGCGTGCGTGGCCGATTCCTTGGTGGAAAACCTGAAAGTAAGTTGAGCGAAATGTAGATTAACTACCAGAGAAAGATCGTTATGGAGGGTAATAGAGGAGATCTTTATATTCTACTTCTGGCGTTCCTTTTCGATATGTACATATATGTACGTATATGCGTCGTATACTAAATCGAAAGGATAGAATCCACGGAATAATTCGGCACTCTTTCCACCAGTTACACCGAACCTTATTACCGTACCTCTGTAGAATGGCTTGGCCACTGGCGTTCTAAGCGATTCCGACCATTTAATTTATGCGAATTTACTGTGTGCACGAATGACCACGATAATTGTGAATCTTCCGAATCCGGATTACCGGATTCGTTGCTGGCATTCCAATGTTAAATCGTACTTTTCCCTATCTCGCTTTAGCTTTTGATATTTTTGGAATCCAACGAAAAAGTACGCCGTCGCTTTACCCGAAGGAAATGCACTTTCCGAATTTTCTTCTTTCTTTCTCTCTTAAATATTTTTTTTTCTCTTCTTCCCTTTTCGCTACCGTCCGAATATAAAAATCTTCGCCGCTAGCTTTACGTTATACGTAACCCGAGTAACTTTTACAATGCATCCGATATATATCCTGGCTATAAAGAAGGGATTTAACCTTTAGAACGGAGGGTAAGTAGATTGTATTTACCGACACGCGTACGGAGCCTTATATATCGAGCCCTTCAATTACGGGGAAGTTAAGGTTTGCCGTTTGGCATTTACCCAAGAATCAAGGGAAGGGGTTTTGCCATCGTTGGGCAGACTCGGGGATATGTTATGCCACACGGTTGGGCATAAACACGTCGTTTTTAGAGGCATTATAAAGATAATCTCGTGTACGAATACCTACTCGCGCTGTAGGCTACGGAGTTAATCAAATTTCGTGCTTTAACGAGAAATACAAAGCTTTTGAGAATCTTCGAAAGAAGGGTACGGAACTACACAAATAAATAAATAAATAAATAAATAAATAAATAAATATATATATATATATGTATGTATATATATTCCGTTGAACGTATCACAAAGGTCTTAACCTTTTATTGTATCTACCTACATGTATATGTAGATAAATATGTGTGCATGTGTACTGTTGTATCTATAACTTTATACTAAAACATAGTCAAAATTAAAATAGCCTGCAGTAACAAACGAGCGAGCTTGCATAGATGCATTAGCGATTCATTAAAATAACACGTAGAAAGTTCTTTTGAAACAAACACATAACTAATACTCTCGCACGCTGTCATGTGTATATAACATGAAGCCGTTGTAAAATCGTTGGCTGGTAGTAGGTATATCTCATTCGCGTTATTCCTCACGACGATCGATATAAATTTTTATATTGGAAAGTTACAGGCACGGTGATGAGTTGTAAAACGTTTTTACGTGCCTTCAGCGGAGCGCGAACGTGAGCGCAGAAGCGCACGAGCTCGTTTTATACCGGTGTCCTCACTCTTTTTACTGATAGAGGGAAAGAGGGAGAAGGAGAGAGAGAGGGAGAGAGAGAGAGAGAGAGAGAGAGAGAGAGGAATCGCGATAAGCGATTGAACAGCAACAATAAATTTTATTGGATAAACGCAACGGAAGTTTGGACATGACGCGCACATTGTATCCATCGAATTTGGGACGGGGATTAAAAGGGATCGTAAAAGGGCAGTGGCGGCTCGTGCCGAAATTGCTGGGATAGTCGGAGGCGAAGAATTATTGCAAGTTCGCGAAGATTAGGTCACTTTTAACGTTCACGATCGGGACAACACAATGGAATGGTTCGAACGATTTCTCTTTCTCTCTTTTTCTCTCTCTTTCTCTCTTTTGCGTCCGTGATCGTCAAGTAGAAGGAAGTATGGTCGTCGTCAGCAAAGACTCACCCCCTCCCGTTTCACCCTCAACCCTCTTTGGCGAGAGCCGAACTCGAGCGATAACCAGCAGCAGATAAGATTCTTTCTTTTCGCCGAAGAAGAAAGGATCCTTTCTCACCCTCCAACCCTCTCTTTCTCTTTCTCTTTCTCTTTCTATTCCTCACTCTCCTCAACTCTTCTCTCGGTGTCCCTTTTCGCGGAGAGAACCAAGCCCAGAAGTAAGTTCATACGTCATCCCGAGATATTCGCTTCCGGGTAAGGGGTGGGGGATGATGCCACGGTACCGGAAGAATGGTAGGAGGAAGAGCAATTAGACGGAAGATATCCGAACGACGGACATTGTCCACGGGTGGCGGAACTGTGGCAGACACACCGAGAAGGGAACGCTTCGGGGGTGGGTTTTCTACGACGACTACGACTACGACTACGACGACGACGACGACGACGACGACGACGACGACGACGACGATGGCGACGGCAATGGCGACGAAGAGTAAGGGGTAGACGATCGTTTAGAAGGGAGGATGGAAGAGAGTAAAGAATACTGAATGGGGTATAACGTGCGCGAGAAACGAGTGCGGTAGAAAAGAGAAAGAGGGATAGAGGTTAGAAGAAAGGGTTTTTCCTTCCCTATCGGTTCTTTCTCTCTTTTCTCCCGTCTCACTCCTTCCCTCGGCCTCCCTCATCGTCCTTTTCTATCCCTCGTTTCAGATCACGACCCTCCCACAGCTCTCGACAGTTCGTCCTAAGGTAGGTCGCGGCTGTCTTTAAGGGATATAGATACGCCTTTGAGAGTTACGAATGCTCGACGGATTCTCGAAGGCGTAGCCATATTTCTTGTCAGACGAGAATCGTGACCCAAATTTTGCGAGCCGATCATAATCGGTCGGGTGTGCAACGCTAAAGGAGAACTATTAATCAAGTTTTATATATATATATATATATATATATATATATATATATATATATATATACAATATTTATAATATATCTACATATATTGTCGAAGATAGCGGAACCATTTGAAGATAGGTCTCGCGAAAAAAAAAGGGAGAGTGAGAGAAGGAATGTCATCTTTCGTGATGATTTGACATGAGAGTACGCTCCGAGAAAAAGGTATTCCTTCGGATCATCGCGTGTCAAAGTTACAAACGATCGTTGAATCGTGCGTTTCGTCATTCCTTTTGTCTTTTTATTGATCGTCGATCCTCTCCCCCCATTTTTCTCTTTCTCTCTTTTTCTCTTTATCTACGAATCGAGACGAGACGTCTAGTCACGCGAGGAAACGCGTGTCGGGTCTAACTCGCTCGAGGGAATTTCTGTCATTCCATAGTGTATACCAGGAAAACGAGACACACACCGGTGACGTACGTCGTCGCTTCGTTTCGACTACGCCGACACGATGTAGTCTTAAGGGATATCGCGAAGCCTCGAAACGACGCGACGCATATGAATGCTGGAGTTCGGAGGATTTGAACAGAGGATGATACCGAAAGATTTCTTGGAGACTATCCCTATTACCAGCGAGATATCCGGCGAATAATTAACGGTTCGTGTACATTCTTACTCCTTTCCTTTCCTCCTCTATCTCTCTCTTTTCCCTCTTCATACGCTTATTCTACGAGAGGGAGAGAAAGAGAGAGATAGACACACCCCCCCCCCCCCACACACACACACACAGAGTAAACGTCGCCCTGGATAACGGCTAGTAATTTACCTGATGAAGGCGTATCCCTTGTCCTTAAATACACGAATCTCCTGGATAGATCCAAACGGCGAGAACGTCTTCTGCATGAGCTCCTCCGTCAAACCATTTGTCAGACCGCCGCAGTAAACTGTGCAGTTGGTCGGACTGCTTTGATTGTATACCTCGTCGAATGTTAACGGCTTTGCGTTCGCTGCGAAAAGAAAGAAGAAAGGGAGATTGACACGTAAGAAGATAAAAACGAGCATATTCGTTTCTGTTCAGGTTCTGGGTAAAGTCGGATTGGCGACGTTTGAAAGCGGTTAAATTTCGTTATCTCACGCGAAAGAGGAAAGGGTCTATGTGTCGTTGCAACGCGAGTAAGGGCACTTAAGCGAAATTATTAATTCGTTAGTTTCGGTTTACACGTTCCGTTACTTTTTATTACAGATCTAGATTAATAATCTCCATCGTGTGTTACGGCTACTGAACGCGGTGTTATTCGAACGAGAACTATTACTACCACTACCACTACCACTACTACTACTACTACTATTACTACTACTACTACAACTATTACTACTACTACTACTACTACTATCACTATTACTCCCGACCGATTTAATCGTACGTCGTCGTGCTTCCGCACTTCGGTCATTAATAACGTTATTCAAAAGCGAATTAATATGTGTCTTGATATTAATCGCATAATGGACGCGATCGTGTCGTACACCATTGGACGAATCGATCGATCGATTTCCGTTCCGATTTGCTACGAGCTTGTCTCGACTAGACAGGCACGATGGGACAGAGGGATAGTAGTAGAAGAAGAAGAAGAAGAAGAAGAAGAAAAAGAAGAACGGGGTGAGAGGAGAGAAAGACGATGATACTTTGATTCCTGCGAATTCGATGTAATACTTTTCTACTCCTTCCCCCCCCCCCTCATCTTGTTTCTATATTTAATATGAAAAAGGTAGAAAAATTGTCACAGTGTGTCCACCAGGGATTCACGTGGATATACGCGAAAATAGATATTTCTTCCGATGCAATGTATCTGACAGCTATCTCAGCCCCTTCCATTCTCCCCTCCCCCCTACTCCCATCATTCTATCCCTGAACCACCCCTCGATCTTCCCCTCTTTTGCACTTCTCCTTTTACTGATACTACGAAGGGGGTCAAGCGAGTTTTCACGATGATGGTCGAGGCTAGAGTTGACGACGACGACGACGACGACGACGACGACGAACACGACCATGACGACGACTATGACGAAGACCACGACTACGACGACGCGAGTTCGAGATATCGAACGCCAATGCCAAAGAGGTTGGACCGCGTCAGCTAAGTTTACGATCGCACTGGGGCTTAAGCTATACGGAGAAGCAAGCTACGGGTGTAAACGCGATCGGTAAACCACGGCCCTGTAATTGCCTCGTTCTGGGGGGATGGAAGCTCCTTTCAGAACGGCTGGACGTCCCGTTAAGAACTTACTACGAAGGGACTGTCCCCTTCTTTTCACAAAGCTCGGCATTATCTCTTTATTGCCTGACGGACGTTATTCCCACTTTTTACAGAGTGTCAGTTCGTTTCTACTCTTAAGATTTCCTTTAAAAAAACCGATTCTTTATACCATTTCTTTCTTCTCTTTTATCGGGAACACCGATTTGACGAAGCAAAAATCACCGGAAGTTCGTTTGTTAGAAGAAACCGATTTCTTATCTTCTTAGATAAGACGTACGTAGATGGACGATGTCGAACTAGTTTTTCCCCATTTTTTCTCTCCTTCCTTCTTACTTTTTTTCTTTCGTTTTTTTCCCTTTCTTTTTTTCTTTTTTTTTTACTTTCAATGCATGCAAATATTTCGGATTTTGTTCCAAATCTGTCGTTTCAGTTCCATTATTATTTTTTTTTTTTTTCATTTATATCACTCTTATTCATCGATACGTCGTCATTATTTAAATCGGCAAGCATTTGATCGGCAAGATGCAAAAATATTAAGAAAAAAAATATAAATAAAGAAAGATTCACTTCTACTATCTGTTGCACTTTAAAAGTTACCTACACAGAGAACATGCAAAATTATTTTGCCTCCTTACGATCCTTAAAAATTATTATACGAAAAATAAATGAAAATGAGTCTTGTTAATTATACAATTTTATGTACAGAATACCTGAGGAGAGAAGTTGCAGATTAGAGTTTTAGATATTGTTATATATATATGTATATATATATGTATATATATGTCGAAAAATATTGAAAATATTTCGCAAGCAAAGCAGTAACTGACCCCGCGATATAAATGTGGGGTTAGAGATGTAGTAAAATTCTTGTGAGAGATTTTTATCGTAGTAGAAAACATTGCATCAATATTGATCGACATTGTTCACGCTGATATTGGCAAATATGTTTTGTATTACGTTCGAGCATATCGAAGAACAATAATCGTTGTTCATCAATCGTGTAAAAATGTTAAGCGATTATTCGTGTTGTTTAAATTCTGTTTTCCCTTTTCTTTGTCGTAAGATCTCAACAAAATATTCAGCAGATAGATCTTTCGTAAAAGTCCTTTTATTTCACAAGATATTACACTCTTCAAATTACTTTTCCATAAGTAAATAAATAATCTTCGTTTTATTCATGTTGGAAGATGTGCGATCGATTCGAGCGATCGCTACGTTTATCATTTTGAAGCTGTGTAGATTCGAAGCATATTAGGTTAAAAAATAGAGTAAGAAAGCTGCCGACAATCGTGGCTATGCGAACTATCAAAGAGCTTTCTCGCGAGTGGTGCACCGTGAACGAAAATCGGATTTAAAAAAGGGACGTTCACGGAGATGAGATCGATTGGTATGCTAGATATAATATTTGACGTGAAAGAAACGAGAGTGTGTGTGTGTGTGAGAGAGAGAGAGAGAGAGAGAGAGAGAGAGAGAGAGAGAGAGAGAGAGAGAGAGAGAGAGAGAGTGAGAAAGAGAGTGAGAAGGGTATAGAAATTTTATCGGGTCTTATCTTTACTGATGACATTCCACTTTCTTTTTTTTGTTAACTTCAAAATGATTTGTTAACCGTTCTCTAAAAAAATTTCTCCACGTTAAATGTAATTCTCTTTTTTCATCTTCTCCATCTTTCTTTTCTTTTTTTTATAATTTTTCCTTCACAATTTTTGTATGCATTAGGTAGTATAATAATTCTTTTGAAAATTGATTATATCGACAAAGCTTACGTGAGAGAAAACGCAGTCGCGGTCGTACGATTTCACGAGCTAGCTAATCGTAGATAATAGCGTGATAAAACTCTGAACGAACTTCTCTCTCTCTTTCTCTCTCTCTCTCTCTCTCTCTCTCCCTCCCTCTCTCTCTCTCTTTCTCCCCTCTCTCTTTCTTTTCTCGTGATCAATCATAAATCGTTGGACGGGTCGCGAATTCGCTCCGGTGATACTTTATTCTTATCCATTCGGAATCACTTACCACTCTGCTAACTGGATTTATCTAGCGGTTATACCGAACTTTTTATTCCCTCGAATGTACGATA